>NDXB01013349.1:40972-51151 GCA_002631895.1 Agapornis roseicollis | reverse complement strand
ACAAACCAAAAAAAAAAAAAAAAACAACAACAAAACCCAAACCAACCAAACAAAAAACAACAGAAAACAAAACCCAAAAAAACCTAAACCCAAAACAGAAACAACTTAAACTAGATTTTTCTTGGAACTTGATTCCTATATAGAAAGGATTATACCGTATTATATAGTATATGTCTACCTACTACAGCATGTCATTCCAGTTCTTTCGCTAGACAGATCCTCACAAGACACATTTTGGGGCTGAAAAAAATTACTTTGTTGTGACCTAATCTTTACTTCCCAGGGGTTCCTACAGCTTCTCTGTAAAAAACTTGACACAACAGGCTTGTAACATCCTCTCTCTGTAGTAAGTCACTTGCAAATGTTATTAGGAGGTAAGTAGAAGAAACCTATATATATATATATCAAACAGAAAGGTAAATCCTGCTTCTGGCAGTCATCCTCAGTTCATTCTCATGCTTAGTTGAGCAGCCATTTGAGATACAGGCTGCAGTGTAGCTAGTGTTCAAGGGTTCAGCTCTATTTGATTGATATTAAACAGCTTTTTTAACATCCTTCCCTTATAATTAAAAGTGAATATAATAATTTGCAGCATTTAAAGAGTTCTTTTATAAAATTCTGCTGTCTTTTCTTCCTACTGATAAATCTGTCTTCTAGGCTTTCAAATTCAGTTCTGCTAAATAGTTATATTTAAACACTTTTAAAGAATAAAGTTTTAGCTCCTTTAAAGTAAGATCTCTCAAGTCTTGAGGTAAATGCAATCAAAAGATAAGGGGAGAGAGAGAGCAGTTTGAGGTTTTCTGTAGAGTTATTCTTTTCAGATTTCTGTGCTGTACTTATATGTGGAGTAATTTTTTAAGGAACAAACCTAAACCATCTGGTAGCATAATACTTGGTTAGAGCTTCATGTCTGTGTACTGGGTACACAGCTTTGATTTACACAATGTCTTTCTGAAGCAAATGAGATACACAATGCATAATTCATGATAGTATGTCTTGGCAATGGATGGCTGTCTCAATTCTGATGTTAGAACCATTTTCCATTTTCAAAAGATTGTGACTCTGTAGGAGCGTGATTACAGTTAAGTGCACAGATGACTGTCAGATATAATGAGAGGTTGTATCTCGGTCTTACATCTCTCTTCTGAGCATGTTGTTTTAGAGCAGCCATAAGCTTCAGGCCTTCATGTCAGGTAATGAAGCATGGATGACTGACATTACCAGTGTGACTGGAAAAAAACGATGATATTNGATGACTGTCAGATATAATGAGAGGTTGTATCTCGGTCTTACATCTCTCTTCTGAGCATGTTGTTTTAGAGCAGCCATAAGCTTCAGGCCTTCATGTCAGGTAATGAAGCATGGATGACTGACATTACCAGTGTGACTGGAAAAAAACGATGATATTTGAGTGGAGTTTGTTCTGGTGCTTTGGACATTAAAAAGAAACAAACCACCAAACAAAAAAAAAGTTTTAATTGTGTTAAAAAAATCATAGCTTTAGAAACCTTAGAAAATTATAGCTTTTCAGTGCAAGCCATGTTGCTTCGTAAATGGGTTGTTCACCTAGTTCATGCCACTTACTAACCCTAACATTCCATTTAGTCTGAGAAGCATATATGAGACTTGAAGTAGTTAGAGAGATGCATTTTAGGGTAACTGTACTTTGCACTTGAACTGCCACTTGGCTGGCAGATCCATGGAGGAAATGATTCTCACCAGTATGCTTTTGGGCTGATCCTAAGTCCAACTTCAGTGACTGTTGATATATGTGTAACACTGAAGTGGTGCTTATGAGGGTTGTCCCATATGTTCGAAAAGTGCAATGCAGATGCATTTCATTGTAGAGAGAAGGGAATACTTTCCCCACACACATTTCTAGGACTATATATTTTCTCAGTTGATCAGACTGTTTCCTCTCTTGATCCCTCTCCTCTCTAGATGCTTTTTCATAATGTGCCTGTTCGCTCCAGTGATGGGAACACCTGTAACAAATGTACTGTTTGTGCCTTCTTTTGGATTATTAATGGAGTTGTTACATAAAATATACCCAAACTAGGAAAAAAACAATAGTCTAGCAGATTAACATTCAGACTCAATATATTGCAATGCCCTTCAGTATGTTTTGTCATCAGCTGTAATGATATGGTCTTCATTACTTCCTAATTGTCCATAACATTTCCCTGTATTTTTCTTATCAAAGATAGCTTTAAAAAGCAGCCCTATAGTTGGGATAGTTCAGAATCATCATTCATGTAGCCTTTTCCTTCATGAAGGGTTGCACAGTGACAACCCTGTAAATTCTTTATTTAAATTAAGTGTGGCACAGGCAGCTGTGAAAATGCTTTTTTTTTCCTAGCCCCTGCCCCAGGTTATAAACAACCTTGAGGGGCAGTTCCCCAAGCCTATTTTGGTTTTGGATTCTCTCATGAAATTGCTTGCAAGACTGCAAATTAGCTTGGTAATAACCATGAGGCAGATGGCTTGTACATGAATTCATGAATACCTTTGCTTCTTGTTAATAAAAACCTTTCGAAGTCATCGAAGTTAGCTAATAGACGGTAAACTTGTGCTTCTAACACTAACATTTTTGTATTAGCTATGGCCATTTTTAATGTTCTGCTCAAATGTATCCTGCTTTTTTTCCCTTTTTATTCAAGGAAATGTTTGCAATGTGGCTGTTTCCTATTTTTGCAGCATCTAGAAAAATGAGTCTCAGGATGTTCAATAAAAGGAAAAAGTTCGTTACTGAGGGATTGGTGAGGCACTGGGACAGGCTGCCCAAAGAAGTTGTGAATGCTCCATCCATGGCAGCGTTCAGGGCCAGGTAGGATGGGGCTTTGAGCAGCTCGGTCCAGTGGAGGGTGTCCCTGCCCATGGCAGGGGGTTTGAAACTGGATGATTTTGAGGTACTTTTCTAATTGTTCTATGATTCTATGATTCCATGTCAAATGGGGTTTCTCTTCTAGTAGAATCACATAGATTTCACAGCATGCAACATGTAAAAGGGGCATCAAAGAAAAAATAGATCTTACATTATATTGCAAATAGGAAAGGATAATCCCCAAAGGGACCATCTTTTTTATCCTCTTGCCTCAACTGTTCCTGACAGCTATTTCAAATCTGGGTAAATACCTCCAGTGATGGAAATCTCACAGCCTTAATCTAATTTAGTGCTTAACTGTCTTTACATTTAAAGGTTTTACTAATGTCTAATCAAATCTGAGGCTTAAATTTAAGATTCTTACTTAATGTTCTATCCCCAGTGGACATCAAAAACAAGTTACTTGCTCTTTGTGTGCAACATCTATGCAAATGTATAAGGCATCTTGCTCTTGTTGTAAGCCATCCAAAGAGCCCTTTCTCTTCATTTATTATTACTTCATTTGTAATCAGTCTCTTTCCCATCAAATGTTTGTACATTTTGGACTTTGAAGACATGGTGTCTAAAAATCTTCATATATAGCATTTCTATGTATGAAATTATTAATTTTTAGCATGAATTTCTTCATCCTTGGAGGTTTTTAATACACAACTGGATAAACCTCTAAGCAACCTGTTCTGACTCCATATCTGACCCTTCTCTGACATCCCTTCCAGCCTGAATCAATCTGTGAATGTAAACTAAATATAAAAAGTTAGTCACTTCTTGAAAAATATCATGGAAATGAAGTTGCTCACTTGCTTCTGTGTTAGTTTTGTGCATTTACTTCAGGTTAAGTTTAAATATTATTTGTTATTGGACTATATTTTGCATTTAATTTTACAGTCTTCTTTAGAGATCAGTCAGATTCACGAAGCAGGTTAGGAGGTTATTCAGGCATTTCAGTACATTTGCCTGAGATGGTGAAAGATGGATTTTTAAAGCCATCATAAGCAAATGTATTTTCTGTCTGTCTCAGTCACTGGTTCCTTGTCTGATTGTGAAAAATTCAATTGAATGGACTTTTAACTGGGTATCATTAATTTCTGAATACTTAAATTGACTGATACATGGAAGCCCTGGCAAATAAAACCTGGAGTTAACCAGAGCTGTGTTTTAAACTTTCAAGGTTATTATGAGAAGTGTTCTGAAAAAATCATACAGTTGATGATATTTACTGGGTACTTCCCACAATCTTGTCCTTGTGTCTTGGGTTTAGCAGTAGCAGTCAATTTTTATACTTAGTAGCTGTATTTTGACTTTCAGCATGGGAACAGAGCTGATAATACTGATGTTTACTCTGACCAAGGACTTTGTGAGTCTCATGCTCTGCCAGGGAGGAGGGAAAGCAAGGATGAAGCAAANATAATACTGATGTTTACTCTGACCAAGGACTTTGTGAGTCTCATGCTCTGCCAGGGAGGAGGGAAAGCAAGGAGGAAGCAAAGACAGGACACCTGACCCAAACTGACAAAAGAGGTATTCCATACCATAGCATGTCATGCCCAGGATGTAACTGAGAGTTACCAGGAAGCGCTAGGGACTGTGGGGTTGGAGGAGGTATCTGCCAGTGCTCAGTCGAGCGGGGGTGGGGCAAGATATCAGTAGGCGGGGTGTGAGGTGCTGTATTCTCTTCCTTGTTATTTCCTTTATCGTTGTTATTATTATTATTGGTGGTAGCGGCAGTGATTTGTGTTATACCTTAGTTACTAAACTGTTATCTCAACCCATGGGAACTGTATTCTTCTGATTCTCCTCCTCATCCCTTCAGGAGCAGGGGAAAGGCAAGAAGGGGGGGGGGGAGAGAGAAAGAGAGACTGCATGATTTATGGCTGACTGGGTTTAAACCACAACACCTTGTTTTCACAGTTGTAAAATTAAATTCTATGTCCATGTCACATTATAGACATGTTGATATCAGTGTTCCATTATCTCATGAAACTTTGAAGGAATATTAAGAAAACTATGTATGTTTCTCTACATGAAAGTAATTATCCCATTCACTGGATGAGACAGGGGCTTTGTGAAAAATGGCTTTATGTGATAATGTCATCATTTGTGCAAAGTGGAAAATAACAGTTCAGCTTTTAAAATTTTATGTTTTTTTCAGTCTTAATATTATTTTGAAGCAAATTAGGATTGTTTGTCATCTTGAAAAGAGGCTAGGCCAGCTAAGAAACAGGTATCTTGGCTGTGCAATATGGATTTACTGCATTGTCTCATCATTGAAAGGAAGCTTCTTAATAAAATATCCAAATCTTCTTTTTCCTTTCAATTTTGGTTTCTTTTACTCAAAGGGAAATTCAGGTGCTCACACCTCATTCATATCTGCATCACTAGTTCGCAAGTCAATTCACTGTATTATCTTTCACTTCAATGAGCATCTCATCTATTTCTCCAGCAGAATACACTACTTACTTTCAAGGAGAAGAGCATATCAAAGAAAAACCAAACACAAACAACACAGGCCATCACTAGCCACACATCACAGGTCATTATTATTGCTGCTTTGCTATTAGCTTTTTTTTCTCTCTGTCTTATCTCTCCTCCTGCATGGAGAGAGCACATCTGGATATAAGCCCAGAAGTTTTCGTTACTGAGTAAAAACATTTCTGTATTAGAAATTCTTGTGACTTTTTTTCTCCACTGACATCAACCAACTACAACTTGTCCAACAATGGGGAAAGGCTTACTTGAAAAAATATTTTGGAGGATATATGATTTAAATTAAGATTTTTCTAGAAATGAGAAGCTAAATCATAGTTACTAAAGTGCTACCACTCCATTTTCTAATATCTAACTTAAAACTTTAAAAATTATTAGTGTAATTGAACTATTCCTTGTTGTTTCATACTTCTGGTCGACTTGGTTTCAGTACTGGAAATGAAGGCTTTCAAAGTCTGCAGCAAAATAACTGAACAGTTTTTTAAGTAGTTGTTTATTTAAGCAAGCAGAAATCAAACCCAGTGTCTCTAAGCCTAGAAATTTTTCAATGCCAGGTTGAACAGGGTCTTGCACAACCTGGTCTATTGGAAGGTGTCCCTTCCCATGGGGGGAGGGGGGGTCAGGGGGGGGCAGGGGCGTGTGTGTGGAAATAGATGGTCTTAAGATCCTTTCCAATCCAAATCATTCTGTGATTCTACAATTTTGTGAAATTCATATTAGTAAATGTGCATTGAGACTGTGCTACTAGATAAGCATACTGATAATTTAATTCCAAAGGGGTTTTGTCATTTGATGCAGCAGTCAAAACTTGTTTTCTGTCAGAATCTTGCTTTTTCTATGTTTACAAAACCTGTCCCTGGCTTTAAACCAACTAGAAATAGTATGCACTTAGTCCATTTACATTATGTCACCTTGAATCTTTTCTTTCTTACAATTTAGAGTAATCTGCTATTCAGTTTTATCTGGAAAGGAGTGCCACAGAAATATGTACCACTCTATGACAGGTTTCACTATAATGTGTGCCCAATTGTGATATTCCCTACAAAGTGCTATGATAGTTTAACCATTCTCCATTACTGAATTCACCAATTACCCAGGAAGCAATTCAGGGCTAACACAAAGTATTAGCTCTAATCCTGTTAATGACCTGACCCTATATCAATATTGAGACTAAATCATAGAAGTCAGCCAAACTGCAGTTCATTAGCTTTCCTAGGCAGTATTTTGGGAAGAACCACTGTCAAGGAAGATGAATATAGGTGGAATTTCTAGCCTTGCTAGTATTCAGAGAAACTACATCCACTGCCAGGAAGGCATCCATTAGGCAAGTGACCCTATCATGGAAGGATATCAGCTTTGTGAAACAAGACTTTCCCTTTGTGAAACTATGTTGGCTGTGCCTGATTATTGCATTATTCTTTATATGTCTTTCATTAGTATGCCGTATAATCATCTCCATATTTCTTCCAGGAGTATAGGTTAGACTAAGAGGTCTGTAGTTCCCTAGGTCTTCTCTCACACCCTTTTTGTAAATTGGAATAACTTCGGTTAGCTTCTAGTCAGCAGGGAGCTCCCCAGGCTCCCAGAACCTTTGATAGATGATCGAGAGGCATCCTGCCATGACATCCACTAGCTCCTTCAGAACTCTGGGATTATTAATCATCACTACATATACAACAGTATTAACATTTATACATTAAACTAGCTGTAAGCATTTAATAGTTTGTGCTGATGCAGTATATTGAGTGTTGATGGATCTTTGTCACTGAGGTTAGGTGGTTGAGCTTGAAAGTGAGTCTCTTCTACTCCTCATTCTGCTTATCTTGTTTCCTTTTGTCTTGCCACATTTTCTATGTGCTCAGGAGGATGTTGTGCCTATTTGTAGTCCCTTATGGTTATCCTGCCCTTTCTGAAAAACGTGTGTTACTTGGATAACTCTTGTGAGCAACTACACCCTACTTTGCCCCCTTTGGTGGACACACTGCATCTCAAATGACTGTATATGTTTTTTCTGCAGGTGTTGGGTGTTTCTTGTTTGCTCTGTTACCCCTAAAGCCAGTTTTGCCCATCTCCCAAGGTTACATTCTGGTTTTGGCCTGTAATGCTCATTGAACGGTTGTTCTGGTTTTATGCTGCACTCACACTCGCAAGGCTTCTGTTATCACTGTATGTCTGTACTCTATCACATTGTTACTCTAATGTGGCAGCTCATTCTAAATAAATTGCACACTATCACTACTTACTGCCTACCAAAATATATAAAAAATCTATTACAACAGACATAACATACAGTTTCTCACAGCTAAGCAAAACTGAAGTGAATAAGGCAATAATCATCTGATTGCTTGATGACTGCTAATACAGCAAAACAAGCTAAAATGAAGATCTTGGGAGAGATGAGGAAGCCCAAACAAACCAAAACAGACAGGCTGTGTTCCTGAGGCCTCACAGAGCTATTACAGCATTAGTGCATTGTTACTAGTGATGGCAATATTTTATTTGCTACAGGGCTACAGATTTCTTAAAAGATGGACTTCATTTCATGCTTACAGAAGCTGAACTATATAATCAATAACAGAAAGAGTTTAAACAATATATGTAATGCTAAATACTTGTATATAACAGCATATATGTCATTAACATATATGTTAATAGAACACTTTTAGAAAGGAGAGAGAAAATACATCAGATATTCAAAACATCAGGGTTTGGTTTTGTTTTGTTGGTTTGCAGTTTTTATCCAGGCATATGATTCAAAACCTGAAACTTGATTTTACTAACAAATAGAGTTAAGAAGCTGAGTACAGCTTTATGTGCAAACAGAGCTCTGGGAAAGGAATTTGTTTCTTTTGTGTGATCCCAGACTTCAGTGAACCCTACTACTAAGAATGCTTGTAAGTTACTCCAGAAAGTAATTAAGAAGTAAGGAAAGCAACATAACTGGAATTGGTGTAAACTGAGCTTTTTATTCATCTGTATATACATAACAGAAAGCCACATACTAGCATTCTTCTCAGAAAATTCTTAACTCTTCCATGTAGTAACCTCTGCCAAGGCCCTTTAACTCTCAGTTAATTGTATTTATGTATTTTTTTTTTTTGTTGGCTCATCTTGTTGAAAATTACTCTATTTAATTTCATCTACTATATGTTCACATATTAATAGCTAAGAACTCACTGGTTGACACATATGTCTGGCAAGTCTCTGAATATGGAAGTATAAGATGCTTCCACATACAGAAATGTCATTTGATTAACAAAGATGACAATGACAGAGACTACAAGATTTATGTGTTATTGTCACAGGGTTTTGTGGTTTTACAAGCTGACTGATTTGGTTCGCTAGTTTGAATTTGAAAAGTAAAATTATTTAAGTTTCTAAGAAATGGGAGCAAGTTAAAAAAAAATCTAACAAAATAGCCTAAAAATAAAAGACAGAATTTGAGCCAAGAACTGAATCTGCCTTTAGAGAGGCAAGAACTGTACCTATCTTTAGATCTCTCAGTGAATCTGAAGTACAGGAACCAAGCTTTAAGGTAAGAAAGGTTCTCTCAGACAGCAAAACAAACATAGCTGTTTACTGATGATGACAGTGTCTGTCCCTCAGATCGCATAAACTGTTCTTCCCACTGAAGCATTTATATGTTAAAATTTATTGACTGTGTGACAATCAGTGACCCCCAAAGGCCTCAAGGTTTGGAACTGGTTATTTTACAGGTGGGTTGTGTAACAAATCAGACTTTCCACAAATGCTTCACTGCCTCTGTTGTGTCTCTGTGCTTTGGTGCAGCTGTCTAATTGAAGATTTTCATTTATAACAATACTCGGCCTTGACGCAATCTGGAGTTTTCTGCCAATACAATTTCTCCAAATTAATTTTATATATGGATGAACTGCACAGAGTTGTCCCCAAGAACTACTGCTGTTCTCTTGCTTCAGAGGAGGGTTTGAGAAAATAGGAAAAGGCAATTTTATGTAATGTTTTAAAAAAGGCTCAGTTAGTAATATTGAGAAACCTTCAGGAACACTGTGTGGCACCTGTTGTTCATACTAGAGGTTGAAGTGTAGGACTGGGTATGAAGGGAGAAGTCAAAAAGGGAAGTGGACAGAGAGGGAGGTGGCTTCTTGGGTGCTCAGTAGGACTGGGATCCCCACTGCCCTGGGACCAGGCAGGGGCTCCCCAGACACCTAGACATGAGCAGAGAAATTAAAAAGAAAATAATACAGGGAGTTATTCCTCAGAGAATCCATTGGAGCTTTCATCAAATTCAAACTGAGATATCATCTGCTGCAGTGGTGTCTGCCCTTCATGGACTGACACCTTATTGCCTGTTATCCATCTCATTATGGTCATAGCACTCTATAAGGAAATTTGTTTGAAGATGTTCAGAAAATTTTCCCACAGACTGAAATTAAGAATGGAAAAACATATAAATGTATTCTTTTAAAAGAAATTGGGACTATTTCTGTTCAGACACATTTTAATTTTTTTTTTTTGGTAGCATTGTCTGAAATTAGTAACATTTTTTAATGCATCTGTTGCTTTCCAACAGATGGAAGAGAGCTCCACTTCACCTTTCTTTCTCTCTCATCTTCTTTGTCTCCTCTTTCAAGAAAAACTGAAAATGAAAAGACCCGGGAAATACATTAATAATCCAAAATTACAGCCTGAAATATTTGGGATTCCTAAGAAGAAAGTTATATCAGTTCAAGTAAAACATAAATTTTAATTTTAACTCAGAGTACAATATCTTAATTTTAAGGTTAAGCTTTGATTCTTTTTCCCCTCAAAAAAAAAAAAAAAAAAAAAAA
>NDXB01013349.1:8471-30349 GCA_002631895.1 Agapornis roseicollis | reverse complement strand
AAAATGTTAACAACAACAAGATGGGGGGGGGGGGGGGGGGGGGGGTGTCAGGGAGAGTGGGGAGAGGAAATCACTACTAGAAAGGATGTAAAATGATTGCTTTCCAAACAATTGTTGGGGCAGATATTGTCAAATATCATTGCTCTGCTTCTGAGCAGTGTGGATTTGATTCCCATTCTCTGCCCCCTCTACCTTTTTCTTTTCTTTGTCTTTCAGAAGCACCATCTTTTCTAGGCAGTTATGAATAATTAGCAGTGCATGAATTTTCTTGCTTGTGCCCAATAGATTTTTTTAAGCTCTTATGCTGGGATTTAGTTTTGTTACTTAATACTTGGAGTGTCTGATCCAATTATACAGTCAGTTGGGCTTTGATATAGACAGCTAAGTTAGTATGTGATAGGAACCAAGCTGTAGAATTGTCCATAAACAGAAATGGGTGTTTTGCTAAATGTTTACTATATTTCATCCCTGATGAGTAATACCTGTAAAAGAATGATCATAAAGAGGTAATTAAGGAGGATAAGAGACATAATTTAATTGCATATTCTGAGTTTTCATCACCTTGAACACGCACAGCTCGCACCAAAAAAAAACCCCAAAACAACAACCACAAAACTCCAGGGGGTAAATACAGGGTTTTCTTGTGTTTTGTGGAGCCTAGAAATGTAGCTTGAAATAGGTATCAAGTCACATCTTCAAATGTTTTGTGAATGCAGAAGGAAGTAGAAGCATGTATGTGAGCCATTAACTATTAATTAAAGTGGCCACCTAGCTGGCTAACCTATGTTTGAGACAACACCCGTCTTCATTATCTTTATAGTATTTCCTGCTGATTTGACTTTTATGTTCAATATGTGGATCTTTCAGGACAGCCATTAAAGGCTTCTCCTGAGTGCTTTGTAGTGCAATTCCAGTACATGCTACAATATTAATCTTCTGCACTTTAACATTACAGGAAGCTATAGGTTTAGATATATGTAATTTTTCATAGGCTTGTCTGAGCTAAAATATACAGTTTGGCTTATATTTCTAGACAATTCAGTTGTCTAGATTATTTTGTTGTGTGTCTGAATTTTTCTATAACACCAGAGTGTTGGAAGATAGCGTGTGTTCCTATGTCTGTGCTTCTTAACGCTTTCAAAAGATTTAATCTTTTTTTTTATTGACTACATTCCAGAGAAACACAAGGGGTGGGGACAAAACTGTTCCTTGGGGTGGCTTTGACGTATAGCATGCTGTGACAGAATTGTAACACTTCTGAAATAAGATATATTAAATCCTGCTGATGCCAATACATTTTCAGTGTCCCAGCGTGGAGTTAGATCAGCTGCACCCTTAACTACTGTTGTATTGTGTGATGTTGCATAATCAGAATATGATGCTGTTAGAGCTATAGGCCTTTCATTATGGTTGCTGTTGAATGGCTGCATTCAGTATTCTGTATTCCACTCCAGGGAGTACTGCAGACGTGCTTTCTACAGATTTTGCAGCCCCATTAAAAACTCTTGAATCTTCCTTCCATTCAGTGTGTGGTTTAACTGGTTGCATATATGAAGCAATAAGCACTGCATTGAACAAAGAAAATTTATAAAGCTTCTATTTTATTACCATGAATATGAACAATTTTGAAGAGGATCTAGAATATATCAAAAGTAACAAAGTAGTATTGAATTTTTGTTGACATGTCTGTTTCTCCTGCTCAGGATCAGGGAAGGCTAACTAGGGGAGCGAGAATAGTTAGAAAGCAGTTCTCTTTCCATTTTTATTCCACCAGCATGGATTTGTTATGCAAGCTGCCTTTTTTTTTTTCCCTTCTCTAGAATTATTTAGTGATTTAACAGTGAAACAACTTCATAATTTGGAAGGAGACAGAAAAGAGATGGTTGTTTCCTTTAGGTTGTGGATGCCTTTAGTAAGTGCTGGAGCTTTTTAGGTCTGTTCTTTTTGTTCCTCTATTTGGTCATCTCCTTTGGTGTTCTGTAAACTTTTGACACACACTTCTTTTTCCACCCGTAGGTTTTTTTCCCATTAGTCTTCTGTAATAAATGTTACTTTGGTTCCTGTACAATTAGTGAGCAAGAAGGCCCCCCTCCCCCATCACTGTTCTGCTTTTGAAATGGTACAGAGTAACAGGCTTTAGAATATTATTTTTAACAGAACAGTCAGTTTGCATAAAATTTTAATATTAAGTAAAACAAAATAGCTTGATGGTTAGAATTTTATTATATTCTTATACTGAAGATGTTTTGAATTATTAAATTGAATTCAGTTCACTGGTTTATAAAAACAAACAAACAGAAACCCAGATGTTACTAAATCCTACATGTTATTTCCCAGGCAAATCAATGTGGTTTTGTAAGAACAAAAAAAATCACAACTTTTTAATTGACTTTTTATATGAAATTGGGGCAATAGTGGGAAAAATGAGAACTGATGGCTGGTTTCAGCTCATCTGAGCCGTGTTGTGGCACAGGTCAATTCAGTTAATCTTTCATTATTCTGTTCCTAAATCTTGTTGGTAACAAAGTTTGTATCTGGAAGTTACTTAATCTATCTGGTAAACTACAGATTGTTTGAAATTATACTGCTTATATATATATAAAGCATTATTGTTGTATAGCTAAGGTGAGTTTACTTGATTAACATGGGTTTAATTATTAAAAAATTAGAGTTTAAAAAATATATTTTTTAAAAAACAAAGATGAAAATGTATGTACTGTGATCCTTTAAAAGAGAACTCTTAAAAGCATATTCAGAACAACAGAAGAATTTGTTTTCTGGAGATTTCCACTGCAAAATAATATACTGTTTACTTGTGTTGGCTAACTTGAGCTAGCTGTTTGGTTGAGAATGTCAGCTTGTATCTAACTGGAGTTTAAAACTACTCTTTTCCCTCCTGTGAACAAAATAAAGAATTTGGTGTTTGCCACTGAAATTCATCATTCAATCCCCTAGCTATTGACAGCAACAGCAAATCAGAGATTTTTCAATTACCTCAGTATGAGGAAAGATCAAGTAACTAAATCTTTATCTTGGTAAAGGGTCTAGTGGCTTATAAAATGATGAATGACCATAAATGAATCACTTCATATTCATTTTTCATGTCTCATGATATGGGAATGAGGGATACTTTAAAAAACTAAATAAAATCCAACAACAGGTACAGAACAAATGGAGGGATGTATCTGTCATGCAAAACACAAATTGTGGTATCTTCTTGCCAGCAGCCATCATATCTGAGCAGAGTATAACTGCACAAAATGATCAGACAAAATCGTAAGTTCTTCATGAGCTATCAAACACTAAAATGAAGACCCTGACTCTCATTTAAAGGTCCAGAAACTGTAGGTTAACATATCCCAGTAAGGGGTGTTTTCAAGTCTGTTTTATTGATCATATAGTATACCCTTTGATATACCTGCTGGTATAGTCATTCAGACTGGATGGATTCTACTAGGTAAAGAAAATGAAAAGTCCCAGAAACCCAAGAAGCATTTACTGCTGAAGAGAAACTGTGAGGAAAAAGGGAGGTGGGAGGAATGGGGAGGAGGGAGGTATAATCTGAATGAGGTATAACCAGGAACCAGGTTGGGGAATGGAGAAGGGACCAGAAAAACAAAAAAAGAAAGATACCTAAGGACCACTGGTACTTGCTGAAGGCATATAAGAAGCCAATGTAGTCCTCCCAGAGAGCACAAACATGCAGGGAAACGTAGACCTGTGAATGTTTGGGAACTCTCTGACAACCTTTAGGCAGTTGGTACTTAAGACCCAATTCCCTAGTTTTGGTACTGGATTTTTCTGTATGTTATCTAGTGCTAATTGTTGACACAGATAGCTTTTTAAATCTTAATTCAGTTCCGAGTTGTTTGAAGTATGACACTGCTTTATTTCCAGCATGGACTATTTTAGCTCTTCTGGGAACTTGTTTATCCTGGTTTTTTGGTCTTAATTTCATCACAATTCTGATGTGCTTTTTAGAGCAAGTCTTTTAAGCTAGATGTGCCAAGCTCCTCTCCCTTACTTCTTAGATTTTTACTGTTTACTTGCCCTTGTTTATTCCTATGCATCTGTTTGGTTATTTTTTCTCTGGTTTTCAAGGTGGCTTGAACCTCTAATCCCCTCAATCAGAGACCTTCCTTGTAAGTATATTAAAAATAAAAAACAAAAATTGAGACACAAAGGATGGAGGCGAGTCTCAAAACAACAGAAACTTGGACTAAATAAACTGAAGGGGGAAGAAGCAGTGCTTCTCCACCAGTACCCTGAGGTCCCAGATGTATCCAGAGACGTGCACCCCCAGGAACATGATGACAAGAGTAGATTTCACCTCCCATTCCTCCTGCTTAAGCTCCCAGTGACTGGACAAGAGCCAGGGGGAGGTTTCAAGAGGAGCTTCTGTGACTTGGTAAGATCATGGGGAATGGCAGCTTATGAACTGTGAGCGGGGACCTTGCTGAGGTCTGAACAAAGGGCAGCATCTCAGTGAGTGCTGTGTGAAATGCGGATGCAGCTGTTCAAAGAACAGCTATGAAGGTGTGGCAGTGTACCAGAGTCAAGCCTGACCGCCCAGGCTGCTGTGCTGCTTGGCAGAACACCATGCTCTTTGCAGGATGTTGCCTACATAGGATGGGAGGTGCTGGGAAATCCGTATTTGTTGAATGTGTTTGTGTTCCCCCCCCCCCCCCATGTTCCTCTGACCATAAGTATGTTCTGGTAACCTTAGCTGGTGTTCCTACATGTTGGTTGGTTATTTCTTCAAATCTGATTAGTCCTGTAGCTGTTCTGGAGGGTTACACTTCCTGCTCCCTCACTACCCCAAAACATAATTGGCTAGAGTCTCTGCTGTTTTCCTGCTTTTTTTGGTGGATGTAGAAGACGGGAATTGCTCTGATACCCAAACACTTGGTTGGTAGTGTAACACTGGCATGTTATTTGGAGACCTGACCCAGTAGTTTCTTCCCTTTGTTTCACCTTGCCAATCTCTACAGAAATTTTGGAAGAATGCTCTTTGTTTCTGCTTCAGTACTTGCAAGCATTAGGTTTTAAAATGTAGCCATATGTGCAGTTAAAATGTTTATTATTTCTGGTAGGGAAACATTTTAAGACCAACAAATGGCTTTCTCTTTTCTCCAGGCCTCTTCTCTGTCTTCCTGCGGTTATAATAATCTATTTTGGATGTATCTGAGCTAGATTACAGTTTGGTAAACTGCCAGAGCTAGCAGTAGTAAACCATTTGCCTGTGTCCTCAGATATGATGTATGTCTGACCACAATAAACGTTACTTAGATGCCAATATAGGAAGGAAGAGAGTTAAGTTCCAGTCATTATGTGGAATAGATGAAATATCAAGATTCCAATTCATTGGATGCCTAGTTGCCATAGTTTCCATATGTTAATAAGAATGGTCACCTTAATTTCATTTATGGTTTTGAAAATACCAGACAGTTGTTTGGACACTTTTTGCTTATGTTTGCTTATTTCTTCTAGGTTGACTCTGTAGAGCTAACCTTTTCAATGTAACCAAGCATTCTGTTTGCATCCCTAATATCCAATGCCTAACTTCATCAAGTTCTCTACAGTGAACTCCCAAGTCTTTTGTTTAAAACAAAACAAAAAAACCCTCCTCTCGTGAGGAATTCAAGAACAAATCTGAGGATTTCTAATTCTCTGTGCACAGGGAACATCTTCACACACACTTCACAATAGACAAGCTACATTTTTATCTGCTAACATATTGCTTGTTTTATAGCAGAAACAGTGTGGTGTCACTGGGAAATACCAATTTGCTAGCTATTTCCTTTTCTAAATCATTAACAAGATAGACCCATGAGATTTTTCCACTTAGAAATATCTGTAGTTGTTTTGAAGAATAACTTATGAATTTATTTCCGATTGCTTAATTAGTTTCTGAATAAAGACATTTGCCCCTTAGAAAACTACCTAGTACACAGCTGGTGACATAAAGGTAAATTATTAATAGCCTTATATGTAATTAAAAAAAATAATGCTCCTTTAGGAGAGAACTAATTATAGTATTTTTTAAAAAAAAAAAAAAACTAAAGTTAATTAAGCCCACCTTCATCTACTCCCCCTTCCCTGTTTGTGTGTGGTTTTACTTCTGTTGGGTTAAAGGAGAGAGATTTCTTTCCCCCATCCTCCTCCTCCCCTTACTGGAGCCATGCTGGCTTGAGTCTATCGAGTTATATTTATCCAACTGTTCTGCCATCCTATCTTTAATTAGATTCTCTATCAGTTTACTCAGTAATGGTATGAATCTCACCAGGATATAAATTCTAGGTTCTTTTTTAGCAACATTATTTAAAAATCGGTATTGCCTTATTATTTTCCCCAGTGCTTGCTAGCAGCTGAAGTAAGGACATTCTGCAGATTTCTTTTCAGGGGTTCTTTGTTTGTTTGTTTGGTTGTTGTTGTTTGTTTGGTACTGCATCCTGTTCTCAACTTTTTCCTGATTATCACCCTATCCTTAACCCTCTTTTCCTCTAGATAAAACTTTTGTCTGATATCAAGTCATGGTTTTAAACTACTGAACATTACTATGCATGTTCATAACAGACACTTGGGAAAAGTAGTGTTATTGGCCAGCATCTGAAATTCACGATGGAAAGCTTAGCATTCTATTGTAGAAATGTGGTGAGTCTACATTTTAGAAAAGTTGGAAATAAATATCTTCAGCAATTTCTTTCTTTTTCTGGTCTTTGCACTTTATAGAGAATTGTGCACATAGAGTACCTATCCATCTGGAAAATTAAATGCAGTGTGAATATGGTGAAATAAAGATGAAATGGAGGGTAATTAAGTGGAAGGCCAAAATTTTAATATCTTAATACAAAGGAGCAATGTAAATGATCTGATTTACTTAACAGCTTCTGTCACATATAGCCTCATTCATGTGCATAGCTGAAAAAGTATTTCACACTGACTCAGCAGCACTTCCACACTGGCTACTTAAAGAAACTTTATTTGCAAAGGAATTTTTGAAAATTAATTTTGAAGTGGTGGGTTGGGCTTTTTTAAGCAATGCGAATGTGGTTTAGTAGAGTTAGTATTTTAGCTTGGATTCAGCTGAAGTGGTTCATATTGCTCTATCACAAATACCCTTTCACCAGTATTTGTGCTTAAAAAGTTAACATAACTGTATTGCACACATTCTTCTGCTGGAAATAAATGCCTTGATGGTTTTGATTAAGATCTCTTTGTCTCAATTATATTTAATCTGATTTGTGTGTATAAACATATTAATTCCATATTAATATTCAGTTCCTGAGTAGTGTCAAAAAGGAAATTAACTGCAACCAAAGGCAAATAATTTGGGTATGAGGGGAGTTTATGTATATGGACCAGAGTATATGTTTGCGTATGAGGGGTGTATATGTTTCATGTACAGGGACCAGAACTCTTGAAACTTAGGATTCCTAGCTATGCCCAAGGCATTATGCTATGTCAGAATATCTTTATTCTGTTTTACACTTCTAGATGGGGAAAAAAGACATGTTTTGGATTGTAACAGTGATGTGCATCTGAATGTCCTGTTGTGGTGGGCAAATACTGATTGGGTCTCATCTCCGATAATAAGGTGAAAAAGCTTGTGGGTTGAGACAGATGGGAATCACTTATGGGTTACCATCATGGGTAAAACAGGCCTGACTTAGAGAAAAGTCATTTATTGACAATCAAAACAGATCTGAGTAGTAAGAAACAAATACAAACTTTAAAAAAAAAAAAAAAACAAACCAACCAACCAAAAACACACTGTTCCTGAAATTTCCTGGGCTCAGCTTCACTCCAGAGCTTTCTACCCCTCCCATGATAGCACCACAAAGGGAACGTGGGGGATTGTGGTTAGTCTATAGCAGNAACAAAACTGAATAGTAAAAAACAAAAACAAACTTTAAAAAAAAAAAAAAAACAAACCAACCAACCAAAAACACACTGTTCCTGAAATTTCCTGGGCTCAGCTTCACTCCAGAGCTTTCTACCCCTCCCATGATAGCACCACAAAGGGAACGTGGGGGATTGTGGTTAGTCTATAGCAGCTCCTCTCTGCTGCTCCTTTCCCCTTACACTCTGCCCTTTTCCAGCCTGGAAAAGGGGTGCAAGGAATCCGTCACGCCACCGGGGTACCTCCCGGTGCCGCAGGGGCACCTCTGCCGGGCTCCCAGAGCCCCTCCTGCCCTCCTCCCGCTCTGCCCTCTAGGCTCGCAGGGCTGTTTCTCACCTGGTTCCCCTCAGCCCTGGCTGCCCGGCACCGTTTGCCCTTCCTTACCCAGGCTTTACCCGAGGCGCTCGCCCGTGGCTGAGGGGCTCAGCTCTGCTCTGCGGCGGAGCCGTTAGAGCTGGCTGGGACCGGCTGTGTCTGGCACCGGGCAGCACCGCTCGCTGAGCACAGGGGAAGGTTCAGTAGTTAGGTGTTGTTCACTGTCCCATGTACTTTGTGTAAACTGTATCATGTGTCTCAATATGGTTTTGGGTTTTTTTTTTTTGGTAGTAAGAACATTTTCTTCTTTCAGATTTGTTTATATTATGTTGGAGAGCTTCTACATTAGTGAGGGAGGATGTAGTTGAACTCTACTTATATTACTGCTTTATGACTACTACGGGCTGCAGGCAACTAGAAAGAGGGATTTGGGTTGCTGTGCTTAAATTCTGCCCCTTGTAAGATGATTTGTTTCGATTTGTTTTCTTTGGGCTTTTTCATTTGTTTGCTTTGGTCAGGTTTTTCTCCTGAGCTGGTGGTCTGTTTAAAAAAAACTCATTACAATTATGCAGCTTTGATATTAACGGCTCTTCAATGAAAATATTTTTACTTGGTAGTTAATAAAACCCTTTTTTCTTCTTAAAAAGCATTTTATGACTAAAGATCTTGTATCACATTACAATTAGAGAAGTAAAAACCTGTATGTAGCTTAATGAGTAAATGAAGAGTTGGGTAATGGTGATCCCTTGTAGGAGGTTTTAATGAGGAAAATGCTCTTTAATCATCTGATTATTATGGATGAAGAACTGTAATCTGTGCACTTTGATGTCCTGGCAAGGTAATTTACTGTATTTTTTTCTTGCTGTGAAACTGAATAGCCTCACTCTGTGCCCGTGCAACAGTCTGAAACATCTGGAGTCTGCTGTATTCAGGAGCCTTTTTCAAGCATTCACCCCAGACTGGGTGAATGGAGAGTGTGTGCTCATGCACAGAAATGTGAGAGGCTGTAGGTATGGTTAGAGATAGATTTACTGCAAGGTATGTTTTGTAAGCACTTTCCTTTTCAGAGAATCTTTATGCTTATATCTGAAAGCTGCTTTTTATAGGGAATGATTTAAAAGCTGTGACTGGCTTTCTCAAAAATAAAAAATAAAAGGCAACACCCCATGCTGTGGCAGCAGATAAGCATTCGGTATATGAACATGCCTTTAAAATTACAGGGTCTGAAGTGTTGTGGCCAATTTTTTATTCCTTTTTCTTTTTTTTTCCCCCTCACAAATAGAAATATTTTTCAAGTCTATAATATTTGTGTACTTACAAGTGGAAGAAGTGGCATCCCCATTTCCACAAGGAAAGCCTATATGTAAGTGTGAAGCAGAGTATATCTTATGCTGATGATGCACAAACTGTAGCCCTGTATATGATGGCCATACCCTGTTCTGACTGCAGTTGTCCTTTTTATTGTTCCCCTTCAGTACTAATTTTTGCAGCCATATTCATATATCTGATACAGTTATGATTGACTGCCAGTGCTGTTCTGTTTACTAAAATCCCCCAGAGCAGTCAATAGTCCTCTTTTTAGCCTGAGGACTTAGCTGTTTGTGGCTTTTTCTTCCTATAGTAAAATTCATAAAGCATGAAGCCTTGTAGAATCTCCCACAAACTGTAACTTACAAACATTGTTGTCAGAACTTAGTTGGTAATTTAAATTCATTTTTTCTGAATTACAGTTACACCATGTAGTATTTCATGAGTTGATATTTTGCAGCTTTTCTTATAGGCTTCAGTTCACATGTTGCCTAAATGCTTGGTTACATCCTTCCAGTGAAAAGGTACAAGTGTCATTTCTGATGGTATTTGTTGATCTCCAGTGGCATAGTGGTTGCATGAGGATGGGCAAAGCACCAATCTCTGTGTGATGAACACCTGGTTCATTACAGAGGTAAAAGTAAAGCTGTTTGTCTCCTTTAAAAAGCTGTTTAGCGCTTCTTATATATCCTGATCCATAAAGTTTGAGATACAAACAGCTTCTGGGGCTATTCCTGTGTCCTGGGTTCAGCAGCTGCAGTCAGTTTTTCTTCTCTTTAGTAGCTGGTGTTTTGACTTAACCTGGGAACAAGGTTGATAAGGCCGATGTTTTTGGTTGTTGCTGAGCAATGTTTGCCCTGACCAAGGACTTTGTGAGCCTCGTGCTCTGCCGGGGAGGAGGGGGGGCCGGGAGGAAGGAGGGACAGGACTGTACTGACAGGAACAAACTGACCAAAGAGGTATTCCATACCATAGCACGTCATGCCCAGGAGGTGAGGTAACTGGGAGTGATCCGGAAGGCCTAGTTCTCTCGGGGTGGTTGGAAGAGGTGGTCGGTCAGCACTCGGTTGGTGGGGTGTCGTGAGTTATCTGTCAGTGGTTGATGGGATGCTGTATTCTTTTCCTTTATTGTTATTATTATTGTTGGTAGCAGTAGTGATTTGTGTTATACCTTAGTTGCTAAACTGTTCTTATCTCAACTTGTGGGAGTTGCATTCTTTTGATTCTTCCCTCATCCCTCTGGAAGCAGGGGAGGGCAAGAAAGGGGGGTTGAGTGAGTGAACGAGCTGCCTAGCTGGGTTTAAACTACGACATCCTGGGAGCTGAGTTCTGGTAAAGGTAACTGCCAAAGCTTGCTTGGGACTAATTCCGTACCCAGTGGTCTTTACATCTCTAAGAATGTGTATTCAGATTAATAGAATGTAGTAATTATAAATGGCAATCAGTTAGCAACACTGAAAAAAAAAAACCATGATAATCCCTTTATTTTCCATCAGCTTTGTTGTTTTTAAGGTTTCTTGGTATAAAGTTGAGGTGGGTTTCATTTTTGGTTTTGTTTGTTTGTTTGTTTTGGTTTTTTTTTGTGTGTGTGTTTACCTCCTGACTCTGCAGTGACTGGTACAAGCAAACTCCTTAATGAATGAGGGTCTGCATGTACTACTACCATGTTAATAGTTATTTGCATATATATAGTGTTATAGTCTCCCACCTTAAGATTGTGATTGTAAAGTTCTTTAATTCTAGTAAACCTAGTAAAAAAACACTAGCATTTCCACTAATACTAAGAGTATCTGTCAGCCGACCTGAAAGGCTGTGGAGGTCACCTTCATCTTTTGATGATGAGAAAAAGTCAAGTAAGGCTTAGCCTTTCAAAGATGAATCCTGTTTTTTCACTAATAAATGCCTAAATAGATGGTAAGACATGAGCAGTTATCATGTATGTTGAGTCAAAAGAAGTGCCCTTATGGTCAGAGAGCGTGTAGAAACTGCAGTGGGAAAAATACCTACTATAACTTTATTAAGGATTTCACTATCATGCCTGTTTCTAGGGCACTCTTCAGATGGTGGATTTGCTGAAGCACTTTTTAAAAAAATAGAAAAAGGAAGAAAACTCAAAAAAACCAGAAACTACACAAAGCTATGGATTCAAACACCTGGAGGGTGTTTTTGTTCTCTTGTCCTATGTGCTTTGAGAAAAGGAAAACAATGTCTGTGCAGAGTTTGGGTTGAAAAAGCAAAAGCTGTGTAATGAGGTTACTATAGCTATCACAGTGTGATTCCATTGTACTGCTGTGTCCATGTCACACTTTACCAATAAATCATAATAACCAGCAGACAATGCAAATATCACAGCATGTTGTCTGTGAATTACTCTGATTAGTTCATAACTTGCAAGGGCTCAAATCACTCTCCAGCAATGAGTCCTTTTCCCATAGCTGTTAATTTTCCCAATACTCTGTGTCATAAGAGACCAAGATTGCAGTGGCCATAATTCTGGTTTGAAGGTGTTTGTAATAGCTTGTGTTTGCTACTTTTCAGGGCTTTGGGGAGCATGTTATTAATAAAGTATTTTTTTTTTACAGTATTCTCTTGCAGAATATCTATAACTAAGTTTTAAAATCCTCATATAAAGCTTTGGTTTAAAATCTTGTCCAAAGATAGAAAGGTATACTAAACCATTATAGTAGCATACTATTTGCATATGTTGTCAGTAACGTTTGGACTGCAATAATCTCTTTAGAGGCAAAAAACTTTCTTACATTGTATTTATTTTGTTTTGATTTTGGTGTTTTGAGGGTTTTTGGTTGGTTATGTTTGGGGGGGGGTTCCTCGTAAAAATAGCGAACTTCCTGTTCTGGAAATTCTATTATTTTTTTATGTTTAACCTTTAATATATTTTTTGTCTCTTACTGCATTAATGATTTCTATGTAATAAATCATGATGTTCTTCTAAGCTATTTATTCTTCTACTGTATTCTATATTCCCTGGTGGGATGAAAGTATGAGACATTGCAACTTAAAGCTTGGAAATACATGCTAGGCTTGTGGAAAAATTCAGAAGAGAAAAATTAAAGCATTGAAATGTTTATACAGACACATTTTTTTTTTCTAATGAGGTCCAGTTTAAAGTTTAACAAGAATAACTATGATTGCAGTCACTGTGGCATTGTCTTATAGGGTGTCCAGAGTGAAGGACCTAGCAATACTTCCAGCATCTTTGTCTATTGTGTCTAAACTTAGACTTCTGGCATGGTAACTAGCTCTTGTTTGAAGTGTGATAATGTTAAATTTCTGACCCATCTCTTAAAATGTTAGGTTGTGTTATTGAAAACACCCAAACATCAGTTTTATGAAAATACTTCATTTGTTTGTGTTTGTACCATTTGGGATCTTGTGTTCTTCATTACTATTCATTATATAATATGTTAGCTAGAAACCTAAGTTAAGCACCTAGACTTAATTCATGGCTATGCCCCGAATTTCCCAAGTGATCCTGGGTAAGCCATTTAGCTGTCTAGTATCTTGGTTTCCAATCTGTTTAGTAGAGAGAATATTATTCCTCCCATTGTGAGAGAATATCCAATATCGCTGTGGAAATAAACTCACAATGGATTCTGAAATGCTTAGGGAGTGTGAAATAGCTCCATATGCTAGAGATGAGTATGGGAAGAAGCAGTTGAATCTCCCAGTGTGGCAACTGAGGACAACCTAATGACCGCTTCCCAGAGTGTATTTGAGATCCACAGAGACATACTAATTTCACATTAACTGTGGGACCCTTGCAGCATTAATAGAGTAAGCTATTAGTTTAACTAAAAAGCAAACTGGGTGTTTTTCAGTGGTTTCTAGTATCACTTTCTGTCTTCATAAATGGCAATTTTAGCTATGAGCATACACTTTGAACTAGAAACAAAAGTTTAAGAAACTATGGAAGTGAATTAACAGCAAACTGCTCAAATCAAGTCACTGTACTGGAAGTCAAAGAATCTTAGAATGGTGTGTTTGGAAGAGGCCTTTAAAGATAATCTTGTCTCACCCCCTACAATAAGCAGGATCTTTAACTAGAGCAGGTTGCTCACAGCCCCGTCCAAGCTGATGCTTAATGTTTACAGAAATAGGGCATCTGCTCTCTCTCTGGGCAAACTGTGCCAGTGTTTCACCACCCTCATCATAAAAAAAAAAAAAATCATGCTTATATCTAGTCTGAATCTATCCTGTTTTATATTAAAACCATTACCCCTTGTTCTGTCACTGCAGGCCCTTCTAGAAAAATCTGACCACAATCATATTTTCTCCTGGAAGTGTGTTTGGTTTGTTAACACATAAAAGGAATGACTGTTGCTTCATTTATTAGAGCATATGTAAAAAACTGTTTACCAGGGAACTGGATTTTTCACTCCTCTGCTTTTCTCAAGATGCATTCCTGCCAACATACAGATAAAATTATTTGAAAAAATATACAAAGAGCAAATGCTTCTCTATCAAAATGCACAAAGAAGCTCAGTCGAACAAGCAATTTAATTGAGAGAGAACTAATGGGGAAAGAACTGGTAAGAACCTCCCATGCTTCAAGAAATCTCTGAAGGACTGAATATAAATTAAAAAAAAAAAGCTCTATTTTTTTCAGAAAGTGTTATGGGCACATCTGAAACATTTCAGATAAGTGTTTTATTGGATGAATCCCATTCCAGTGGTGCACGCTGGCAGCAAGGTTATGACTGAACCAAATGCCAAGATTCAGTTGGCCATGTTTCAGAATCACTATGCTGGACTGTAATTAGCTACTGTAAAAATAGGAGATTTTCATGCCTGTTCTTATAGTTTAACCCCAGCTGGCAACTGAGCACCACACAGCTGCTTGCTCACTTCTTCCCCTACCCAGTGGGATGGGGGAGGGGGAAAGGGGGAGACTTATATAAGGGTAAAAGTGAGAAAACTGGTGGGTTGAGATAAAGACAATTTAATAGGGAAAGCAAAAGCTGTGTGTTGCAAGCAAAGCAAAACAAGGAATTTGTTCCCCACTTCTCATCAGCAGGCAGACGTTCAGTCATTTCCAGGAAATCAGAGCTGCATCACTTGTCCTGGTTACTTGGGTAGACAAATGTCATCACTCTGAACAGCACCATTCCCCATCCTCCTTCTTCCCCCTGGCTTTATATGCTGATTGAAACATTTTATGGTGTGGAATATCCTTCTGGTAAGTTGGGTCAGCTGTCCTGGCTGTGTCCTAGCTCAGCTTCTTGTGCACCTCCAGCCTACTCACTGAGGAGTGGTGTGAGCAGCAGTAAAGGCCTTTACTCAGTGTAAGCACTGCTCAGCAATAATTAAGACGTTTATCAACACTGTTTTCAGCACAAATCCAAAATACAGCTCTGTACTAGCTACTAAGGAAAAAACCAATTCTATCCCAGTCAATACCAGCACACCTGATAACACTGGAAGCAGCATCAGCAGGAATTTGTACCTTGAACACAGCAGAATATGAGAGGCTCCTGTATATGCAGCCTCTGCTGCTGCTCACTGATAACATAGTGGGCAAGTCCTTTCAAGTCAGGAATTGATTCTAAAATAGGTCAATAGAAGCAGGGAAATATATTGCTACTTAGTGTATAGATAGGTATTGCTATTAGAAGGCCTTCTGAGTGTACAGGCATGCATCTAAAAATTTTGTGGAGTTTTGAAATTTTTTATAAATTTTTTCTTCTGCTTTATTGTTAGATTTGTTGAGACTAATGTTCTGCTTACTGCCTGTATTCTGTTTCATCTCTGGTTAGAGCATCTTCATCCATCCATTTGTATGTATCTATTAATAGTTAAGTTCTAGAAACACTTCTGGAAGGGCGAGAGGTAGGGAGAATACTCTCTATCTCCTAAAGTGTTGAACTATCACTCCCTGGGATCTGGGAGTCCCTAGGGGCAGGAATCCTACCCCTACTCCAACCTAGCTTCCCTATCCTGAAGGCAACTAAGTATTTCTTATCCTTAAAGGTCATCCTGAAGAAATACCTGCTCTTGCTGCAACCCAGAAAGCATTTGGAGATGGTCTTGATCATTCCCTGTTGCTGTTCAGCTTAACACTCGGGTGATGTCTACCCTACTAGCTTATAACAGTGCCCTGGAAATTTCCTCAGCTCTGGAACAAAATTACCCCTGTTGCTGGGGGGAGGGAAGGAGCAGGTTTGGAGGACACAGGGATGTGACATACCAAACCATCCATTAGGCTTAAAGCCTGTTTTCATGGTTCCTCTAAACACTTCTTGTTCACAGTTCAGCAACAAGAATGTTTCAGGGACCATTTAAAGGTATCAGATAAGCAGTCTTCCATCACTATCTTATAGTGAAGCAAAAAAAAAAAATTATTAGGAAGGATTCGTATCACTTCTTCACATTAGCTTGGGTGTCTGAGACTATTCCATGTCTACTTAAATATATGATTATAGATGTAGCTAACAAAAATCCTTATTTTCCATGCTACTAAACAATGATGGAAGCAAAGGTGCTCTAGGTACTGCTAAAGAGTATCTTCAATCTCTTGTAGCTAGTACTAGAAATTGCTAGAAGTACTTTACTACTTCTTTCATGTAGCTCTGTTTGTGATATTTCTGCTGACATAAGCATCTACATCAGTAAACATAAAGTATTCCTACATCACTAGTATATTGTTCAATAGCTAAAATAAGATCCATTCACAACATTATGATGCATGGCAAAGAACAGTTTTGGCGTACCTTAGCCCTTGATTAATTGGCATAAAGCTTTATATGTTATTTGCTAAATATTATTTGAAAGGTGCAGAATGATCCTTGAAAGATGTCAGTATTTTCAGTTAGGGTGAAATAATTTTGGAAATCAAATTAAAGCTGAAAGTAGCAATGGGTAGCTGAAAGTTCCGATCTTCAAGACTGTTAGTGTTGTTAGAAGTAGAGCAAAGTCTTCAAGCCACAACCAGCATCTCACTTCCCTCATGCCAGATATTGTTCTAAATGTACACAGTAAAAAGTTGCTTCTATTATGTAGAATTCTTCTTAAGCCCATGTCTACTGAGCTACTTACTCATGCTTTCTCAAGTGAGAACACATACGCAAAACCTAGGGAATCAAGTTGCCATTGCAGGTTATCTTGGTAAGGATGTTATGTACTTTTATGAAGTGCCACATACAGGTATCTTAAAATTAATTGGCTCTTTAGAGCAGAAATGCTTTGCCTTTTCACTCTGGACAAAATCTTGGGAAAAATCCCTGACTTTGGGATAACAGTGTTTCCTTTTCCCTTTATTTGTCAGTCATATTAGGATGAATTTCTTCTGGTATGTACTGTTGTAGTCTATGATGCTAGATGGTAAAAACTTCCCAACCTGCTCGTGGTTTCAGATGTTTGGTTTTTTTTTTTTTTTTACCTAATAATGTATTTGTCCTTGTGTTAAGTAATGAAAACTTTGTTTCACTGGAAATTGCTACTTTTAAATTGAGTAATCTTCAGACTAACTGAGAACGGGTGTCTGTAATATTGCAAATATATTAGAGTGTGGGAGTATGTCATTTTATTGTTAAAGAAATGATGTCTGTGGTCTACAAAGTAAAAGGGTAAACCAGAATTAACTCGGCATGTTAGTAGCCAAAGTACACATCATACCTTTAGCGTAATGTGCACTGAGCAGTGTTTTTCTGAAAAAGCATTAACTGCAGTGAATTTTTTCTGGTGGTAGGATCCAAGAATCCTTGGACTTTAATACAAGTGCTATACACTGACAGAGATTTCTAAATGTGATGGACTTTTCCAAAGCACCTGAATTTTTATCATTAAGTAAATGAAATATGTCATAATCCCAAAGAGAATAACTGAGAACTGTTAGAGAAAAACATTTCATGCAGCATCCAACAGCCTGAGAGGTGAGGCTGCCACAGGTCCGCATCGCCAGGTTCAGCTAGGAGTGAGGATGAAGAAGCGCTCCTACAGGCATGCACACATAGAGCATACATTATATATCCATGGTCAGCCACAGGTCAAACAGAAGGTCAGAGCTCTAATGCTCTCTTCCTACTTTCTTTCTTGCTGGACAGGATGGAAGTCCATTGGTAAGAATATATGTGTATGTATACGTACAGGATCCCTCCAGCAGCTGGGTTTGCTCAGTTTTTCCAGAATGTGTCCCTGGATCCCTATCTTGCTGATTGCTGGGACTTAGACATGCAAGCCTCCTGAAGCTTCAGCCCTATTCCAATTGCTGGTACAGACTGCTGATGTGTGTACACATGTGCACGCACACCTTTCCCCTGCTCTCAGCTGGGCAGGACTCCCCTGTCTCCAGCGATGACTCCCCATTGCTTTTGCTCCTCGAGACACACAGGTGGTCTCACACCTAAAAGCTGTTCTCACCTCCTTGTTCCCAGATCAATTCAGCCACTCACAGATAATCTGGGTTGATCTTTGTTAATGATCACAACCTTGCTCAAGTACCCATACTTGCTCTGTCACTGGCACCACAGACACATGGGCTTGCCAACCCCAAATTCTGCACTCACACCCCATACATGTATGTGCACACAGCATGGTTTTCTCACCCATAACAGGGGTAAAAAGTTTAATAAGGTAGAGCAGGCTACACAGTTCAGGCACAGATCATGGCCGGATAAGTGTCCTGACCAGCCAACTATTTATATATGACCAGGCTTTTACATCCCTTTAGCACTCTATTTTCCCATTCTTTTTCCTACACGAATTGGCTAAATTCTTGCCTTTTCCCATCTTAGGTTCCTCCCCTAAACATCCCGTAATAAGTCCTGTGACCCTGGACTGCTTTTCCCCTGCTTCCTACGGTGTGTTCCCTGGGCAGCAACCTTTCTAGTCTGGGAAGTGATCTATAAAGCTGCTGCTGCTGACTCTGTTGTGGGTTTCATGATTGGGCAATGAGGTGGAGGCTCTGCTGGGACAGCACTGGGAGGGACCCAGAGAGGGTGTTTGTTCCTTGGGTGTCCTCAGTTTGGGTTCTGGCCTGTGTTTGTGCATCCCTGTGTTCCTCTGGGCTTGTGGAGATGGGCTTTGAAGGGGCTGGTGGCTCCTGGGATGAGCCTGGGAGCAGCTTGAGCAGGGTATTATTTGGGCTTCCATTCCTGCTGCTGTGCCTGAGCTCCTTTGTGGGTCTACAGATTAGCTTTGTCATACAACCTAGCAATAATGAATGCAGCATAATATCTTACGAGTAACAGGCTATGTTTATTAGTTCTTAGTTACAGTGGAGACTTACTGTTATCCAGTTACAACATGTGTAAGTCTCCAGAGAGGAAGATGTTTTGAGTTGAAATAATTGTAACTTACTATTAGATTGCTTTTCTGAGAATTTTTTGACAAGTTTTTGCCTTTGTCTTGTCCTTAAGATACACTCTATAAGTGATCCTTCTGTTTTTAATGATTGTTATTCAGAAGACTCAAACTGTAGCAGGCTCTCATCTGAAATAGCTGACAATTTCTTGTCTTTCACAGATGAGTATGGAAAAGAGGAATTAAATGTACATTGTTCTCTTTACTCTTCCCTAGATATCTGTGATGGTGTTTATTTACAAGGTCATGCTGTTTTTTCCGTAGTTATTGAGTTATTCTGACATAACAGTATTGTTTTATGGAGAAGTTTTGCTTGGGATAATGCTAGCAGGAAAACAAATTTAGATGGCCTTGTGATTTAGAGCTTACAAGGGATCAGTCTCTAGTGCACAAAACTGCCTGTCACTGTTTGAGCAGATAAAGCTTCTTGGGCTGTAAGAGAAGAATAAATGTTTTTTATCAGGGAATTCAAATCCTTCTGAAAGGTGTCAACTGATTGGAAAAATACGGCATGTGGAGGTATGCCCTGCAGATGGAACTTGCCTTGTTGTGTTGTATTTGGTCTCTGAGGTCAGTGATGGGGTAATAGTCACTTGAAAAGAAGCTCATTAATTAAATGCCCTTTTGCCTAATGCAATATTTTAATTTTTTTAAAAAGAAGATGCTTCTAGATTCAGCAAAGCTAAACTGGGTGTGCTATCATGATATTTTAACTGTAGTCACTGAACTGCCTTTTCTTTTTCTCATGTCTGCTTGGGATGGGTATAAGAATTTACCTATAGCTTAGTGAACTATATGTTTCTTGTTGGTTACCCACAAGGAAGCTCATCATTTTATAAAAATGTAAGTGTAAGCCAAAGGAAATAGTTAAAAAATACTTGGCTGAAGTCCTTTAGGTGCTGAGCCTCAGTATTTGGATTTAGCCATTTAGGGGGAAGCAGAGATGCAAAGATTTCTCTGGTTGGTGCCATGTCTCTTAGATATGCATTTCAGTAATTTTGAGGATGCATGGAACTGCCTCTGTTCAAACTCTATCTACATTTCACTATTGATGTGATAAGCCATAGTGAAAGTCTTGAGGAAAACCAGCCTGTGTCTGAATAAAATATCTGTATAATTGTGCTTCTCAGGTTTGCTCTTCTAGGAGGTATTCTAGAATTTTTACCAAGGGAGGAAAGAGAATTGTTAGAATACCTACTTGTTATCCTATTTAAATTCCTCACAGATGATAAAATTTAGTACCTCTTCAATGTTTTACAGTCTCATGTCAACAAAAAGCTGGAGTTTTGATATGATTTTAATATTCATGTATTCTAGTAAGTGCTTACTAATGGATTTCTTCTTAACTGTCTTATAAAAATTTGTCAACAAGCAGGGATGAGGTGTGGGGATGGGTGTTGAAAAATGAGATGAGCAAAGAGCTTGATGTTCAGATCAAATGATTTTTATGGCTGTTTCTTTTTCTACAACTTTATGGAATCAAAACATATCTCTTTAAAGATTGACTGCAAATTAGCCATTATTTCACCACCTTTATAGGTTGTTTTGTTAGCATTTTAGCTTGTAAATGGATAATCTGTTATTTTTACACAACTTGATGTTTATATTGCTATTGCCTTATTTTTAGAAAGTTGTCAGATTGTGTTTTGAAGCTGTTTAATTAACTGAGCTTAGTTTCACCAAAGTGCCTTTCAGTGTTGGGTTCAAAAGTTGTTTTTATATGACTAGACAACTAGTTCACCCAGTAGAAAACATTTCCTGCATTTGAGTAAGCTACTGTATTAAAAATGGATCTGACAAAGTTTTGCTATCTATTAGATATAATAGATGTATCTATGGCTATGGATGGAACTTCTATTAGCAGTTTTAAAGGAATAAGAATAAATTCCATCTTTGAGAATATCAGTTAGACTGAAATGGTGCCTTCTGAACATGTTCCAGCCATTATAAAAATTAGAAGTCATAATATTTCACAGCACTGTATTTTACAGAGAATATTATTATAACATTTAGAGGGTTTGTTAAAATTTTCTGGAAATTGTATAAATCAAGCCACACTTTCTTCAACTTAGTACTATACTCCTTTAAAACACCTTCTTGTTTTTTTTTTTCTTCTATCTCATTAAATACTTTGAAAAAGTTTTCAAAAACTTATTTTGATAGTCATACCTATAATAAGGAATTGAGAGTGCTGTAGAAAGAGATGTCTGGAAGAGATCTCAAAAGGCCAGGCTGTCAGTCTTGCTGCTCAGTCATTCAAACCTGAAATGTGTTGCACTTGCATATTCCAGTAGCCACTTGCACCATCTATATAGAGTCATAGAATAGTTAGGGTTGGAAAAGACCTTAAGGTCATCTAATTCCAACCCCCCTGCCATAAGCAGGGATACCTCACACTAAACCATGCCACCCAAGGCTTCATCCAACCTGGCTTTGAACAATGCTAGGGATGCCATGCAAGGCTTTTTCCNAATAGTTAGGGTTGGAAAAGACCTTAAGGTCATCTAATTCCAACCCCCCTGCCATAAGCAGGGACAGCCCACACTAAACCATGCCACCCAAGGCTTCATCCAACCTGGCCTTAAACACTGCCAGGGGTGGAGCACTCACAACTTCCTTGGGCAACCTATTCCAGTGCCTCACCACCATAACAGGAAAGAATTTCTTCCTTATATCCAATCTAAACCTCCCCTGTTTAAGTTTGAACCTGTTACTCCTTGTCCTTGGATTAGCTATGCACTGTAGCACACCAATTAAATAATTGTTAATATACTTCAAAGATAATAACATAGGAAAGCATGTAGTACGAAGTATGTAATTACAAGCTGTACTGATAGATTATAAAAACATATAAGTGTATTAGGTTGTTTTCTGCTTTGATTCTTGTATGGAGGTTATAACAAAATAAATGGTCTCAAGAGATTCTTCCCTCTCTGCTGAGGGAACACATCTCATACATGGCGTGCAGCTTTCTAATTCTTGACTATTTGCCTTTGTTTCTATCCTGTAAAAATAGATTTTTTTTTTTTTTTTT
>NDXB01013348.1:31579-63724 GCA_002631895.1 Agapornis roseicollis | reverse complement strand
CTCACTGTTCAATTCCACTCTAAAAAAAAAAAAAAAAAAAAACAAACAAACCAACAAAACAGAAACAAATGAGATCAGTATCCTCTGTTGCATATTAGTTGAGGATGTATTTGGAAAGTTTTATTAATAAATTAACTTGGTAGTCAAAACTTAGTTTTACAGCAACAGTTTTCTTATTTTTTGCCTAGAATATCTGTGCAGGGCTTAGAATAATCAGTGTTATAGATCTGAAAAATTATGACAGTTTTAAGAAATGTGGACTGAATATAGGAGATACTAGTTTCATGTACTCTTTCAAAGGTTAAAGAGTATGGCAGGATGCCTTCTGTTTTATTTCAGTGCCTTTTACTTGGTAATCGTAGAATCATAGAATAGTTAGGGTTGGAAAGGACCTTAAGATCATCTGGTTCCAACATAATCTGATATATTATTTTTAAAAGGAAAAATAATCTACCTTATTTTGAGCACTTGATTCTGTGTGCTTCTCTTTGATAACCAGAAGGCTTAACATCGGTGCCTTGAGAAAAACTAATTCTGCATACTCCTGAATATTCACGTCTATGGTACGTTACGATTTCCTTTCAGGAAATCAGTCATCTGTGACCTGTACAAGATGCTTGTTTGCTAGAAAAATTATGCCCCATCAGGATCAACAATTGTTCCCTTCTTTTCTATTTGGAAAGTTGTGAAAATGGCACCAGGGAGTCTGTATTTTGTTTTTCACAGACTGAATATAAAGGTAGAGTTTCATTTTAATGTTACTAGACTTTTGAAAACAATCTTGCTGAGATTTTGGATGAGTGAACAGATTAGCAGGAGCAAGCAGCTTGACTCTCATGAAAAAAAAACCTGACTCAGCTAGTCTTATGTATCAAATATTGAAAGCAGCATAATGGAATTGTCTCTTTTTTTACCAAGTTAAATTTTGTGCTACATGTCTTTGTCTTTTTAAATGTAACTTGTGTAAAATTAATTCCCAGTGGGCATTAGCTTTGGAATTGCCTTGCTCAGAGGTTGTGCACCATCTTTGAGTCCACTTCTAATTTTAATGAAGCAAAGCCAATTCTGACACCATATGTGGAGACTGTGGTACAAATCAAAGGGCTGACTTTGAAATAACAAGGGGTTTGGAACTTCATAAAAAAAAAAAAAAGGACTATTCTGCTACAGTGAAAGCTTTTAAGTATTCTAGTAGCCATGTATAAGTATTGAGCAATGAAAAAAATGAATAAAGGGTTTGAACAGCGTGCTGTGTAATTTACAATACATGTACCCAGAGTGCAAAAAAAAGAAAAACAAACAAAAAAAAGCTTTTGAGAAGTCTTTATTTTTCTAAGTAAAATACCACACAGAATTTTAAGTATCTAGGAAACCCTAGAAGTCTCAGCTTCCATTATCATACATGTAACTAAAGAGATAGGCAGACTGGCAGGAAGCCTGTTGGACTTGGATTGGAAGTTCTATTGAAATCAGCCTATAGAAAGTGGATTTCTTTTTAGGATAATTTGGCTTCTCCTCAGTTATTAGTGTTCCATTTGACAAACTATTTCTAGTATTTCATGTGTTTCTCCTAGAAAACAGGATATAGCAGGAGCAGCGCAGGTCATTCTTTTCAACTAATTTAAACATTTAACATGCAGTATTGATTTTTGATTACATAGGTAAATAAAAGCAGGGAATATTTAATATGATTGTGTTATATTTGCACAGCACACAAAACACAGTCATAAGCATGCTTCTAGTTTCATCTGGGTTGGAAACTGCCTTGACAATTGGCTTTCACAGAACCTGTTCCTGAGGTATATAAAAACGTTTTTTCCAGTCTTTGCCAGCTGGCAAATAGTAACTAGTAACTTACTTGTCCCAGAGCAGTGCATATTTGCTAAATAGCTGAAACAAAGAAGTCAAAGTAATTCCAGTCAGGTGGACTGACAGAACTGAAAGGAGTCTTTAAGATTTTCATAGACTCACATCCTAAACTAGATTGGATGCCATTGGCCCTCTTGGCTGCCTGAGCACAAGCTGGCTTACGCTCAGCAACATCAGTCAGCACCTCCAGGCCCCAATACTGAGCCCTGAGATACACTACTGTTGACCAGTTGCCAATCAGATGTGACACCATTTACCACCACTCTTTGTACTTGGCCATCCAGCCATTACTCATTGAAGAATACACTGATCCAGGCCATGAGCAGCCAGTTTCTCCAGGAGTATCCTGTGGGAGAGTATCAGATGTTTTATGAAAGTGCAAATAGACAATATCTGCTGTATTTCCCTCCTCAGCCAGGTGGGTCACTTTGTCTTTGGTTTGTGCAGTAAGGAAATTTTTGCTTCAGCCACACAGTAAAGTTTGGAAAGAGTTTGCATAGGAAGTAAGCATAGCTTCACTGCAGTCAGCATTCTTGGATGGACGGTTCAGCATCTTTCAGTCTTTCAAGGAGGTCAGCTGCAGGGAAGAAGCAAGGAAACAGCATTTCAGTCATATCTCTGTAACTGTTAGAAAAATGTATAGGTCAGTCATGGCTATATATAACCATAGATGAAATTATAACATGATGTAAAATTTATTAGAAGCCTACACCAATGTATCTATTATTTTACTCTGGACACAGCACTGCAGATCAGAAGTTGATTTGTTTCTCCTAATCATATCACAGAATCATAGAATAGTTAGGGTTGGAAAGGACCTTAACATCATCTAGTTCCAACCCACTTGTCATAAACAGGGACACCTCACACTAAACCATGTCACCCGAGGCTCATATAATAATATGGTTAATATGATTGCCTTGTATAGTTGCAATAATAAATTTGCCACTGTTTTCAGTTCATTTTGAAATTACTCAATTTAGAATTAAATACTTAATGAATTTTTTTTTCAGTAGTCTGAAAATTTAAATAGTTTGAAAACACCGTAATACTGGCAAACTGAAATATATTGGAGTAATTTCCTTACTCCCACTGTGCTGTTTTAAAAGAAAGACTCAATGACACAGTAAGGGTTAGATTTTTCAAACACGACTAATATTTGGCATATGTTAGGTTTGGGCTTATTGTTTTGGGATAGTTTTTCAGCAGTGTTTAAAAGATAGGGTGATGATATTCTCAACCACAAATTGGAAAACTGAGAGAAACAAAAATATTGATTACATTTAAAATTTTAAATGACATTTAAGTAATAAAGTAAAATGTTCTGAGGAAGCAAGCATTTTCCAACTTCCATTAAAATTTATGTAGTGCAAACTCTCTAACAGCATTGAACTGATAAAGCTGAATTCTGCATCACCTGTGTTATGTGAATAGCCAAAAATTTAGTCAAAAAATTGGCTTGAAACAAGGAGAGTGGAACAAAAGAGACTTCATGAAGACCCATATTGAAATTGCAATTGAAGCTTCCTACAGTGAAGAGTAGAGGAGGATGAACAGTATATATGTATCTTGAGCATTTTTCTAAAACCATGGAGAAAGAATTGAATTTCTTTCTTTTGAAATGTTTTCCAACCATTTCCCTACTTTTGTCCTAATAGCTTAGTCCTTGGGGTGCTTTTCTTGGCCATTTGGAAGCAACATTTGTTATCTGTGTTTGGAAACTAGTGCTTATTCTGGCATGGCATAACTTCAGTTTTTCTTCCTGTCTTTAGCCAGTGCTGACTATATCTTGACTTGTAATTATTCCCTTATCTACTATAATGTAGTCTTTTATTTGGTCCTGTCCCTTCCCTCTCTCTTTCAACCTTTTCTTTTTTTTTTTTTTTTACATCTCTACCACCTCTCTCCTTACTTATCATGTGATGAATGTGAGGGGTTTTTTTGCAATTTTTTCTTTTTCATTTTTAATGAGTAAGTTTAAAAAAAAAAAAAAAAGGAATTTTAAGATTATTTTTTTTTTTTTTTTTTTTATTTTTTTCCCCCTTTTTCTTTTTTTTTTTTTTTTTTTTTTACATCTCTACCACCTCTCTCCTTACTTATCATGTGATGAATGTGAGGGGTTTTTTTGCAATTTTTTCTTTTTCATTTTTAATGAGTAAGTTTAAAAAAAAAAAAAAAAGGCATTTTAAGACTATTTTTTATATCTGTTTTGATGACTGTACTTTAAATTGGGGAATTTTTAGCTTAAATTTTATTTTCATTTTTTCAGTGGCTACTATTTTTCTGTACAAACATGTGTTTGCATAAAAATTATACATAGGATTGTATGTTATTGTAATGAAAATATCTTTTACAATATATTGTTTATTTGGCTTTTTTGTAAAACAGAAAATATGGATGGTACAGCAGCACAGTGGCTGACTGACTGGTTTTGCATTTTTATACCTACATGCGTAGTCTTAAAATGCTTCTAGTGTAATTACAGGTGAATTTGTTATTACTCTGCCATTCCCATATTCAGTCGTTTTGGCAGAATATAAGTACCAAACTCTCTGAGTGTCAGGCAATATAACATATAGCTTGACAAAGACCATCAGAAATCCCATCTGCATTGAATGGATATGCTTTTGTTTCTGGATCACCAATTGAATTTTCAGCTACTTTTCTTATGGTTCATCACTCTTGGTTTCAAGAATTCTCATGAGGCATGCTTTCCAAACTTTCAGTGCATCTGCAGTAGTGGGTAGTCCACCCACTGGTTATCAATCAAAGAGCTACTGTTGTAATTTTCTTTCATGTATATAGTGCAGGCTTTCCTTCTTGTTGTTATTTGTAAAAGTACAACTGTGATTTATTGATTCAAATTTTTAAATACAGAAGTGTTTGTTGGGACACACAGCTGGAGAAACTTAATTCTCAGATGCTATGATAATCACTGTGAGAACCTAGTGAAACGGGGGTAGCAATTTTTTCACTTGCATAACATATGCACTAATTTATACATTTTATAAAAACAGTAGCTTTCTACTTAGCAAACATACTGGAATTAAATTCTAGTGTTAATGGTGGTAAAACCCAAACTTAGTATTATCCTTTAATAATGAAATGTGGTGTGACTGAAATAGCAAATGTTTGAAAAACTAAACTGGTATTTTTTAACCTGGAAAGTCTCTGTTTTGTCCCACTCTAGTTATTATCCTTTCTTCTGTTCAATGCAATGTTTTTTTCAGTTCTGAACATAGGCGATGATGAAAGAAAATCTCTCCCAGGTTATCACTTGTCAGCAGATCCATGGCTACTGTATTCTCTTTCTTAACTGAAGCATATATTGTTAGAGGGTATTTTTTTCAGCATCTTCTATTTACCGGCTTTAGTGTTACATCTGTCTTCTAACTAGAGCTGTTTTGGTATAAGCATAAGAAAGGGAAATTCTTGAAAAAGAAAATGAAGTTTGAACTTCCAGAACACCAACCAAAATAGAGTAACTTTCAAGTCTTTAGTATATTTAAATTAAAATGTCAAACACATTAGATAATGCTGGTACAGTGTATTAACAAATGAATTAACTTGTTTTACTGGCCTTCTGGGATGCCCAGTGTTAAACAGAACTCAAAATCACCTGGTGACTTTATTGCAAGTATTTCTGGCTGCTTCATTATTAATGGCTGAAACCATTAGTTTTCCACAATTTTTTAATCTTTCTAGCTTTTCTCAAAATACAGATTTGTTATAAGCAAACCAACTTTTTCTGCTGTTGTAAAAATGATGCTGTTTCGTATCACAGATGGTATTTCATAAAGATCTACAGTATCTAATGCCAAAAAAGCAGTCAGTTTTTCATCCACTAGTTTCTTTCTATATTAGAATTTTGCTACAGTTGCAGCATTGTGTTCAGCTTTGTGCAAATTTGGGTGATGTTTCCATAGTATAAAAGTTTTACTTCAAACAATAAGATTAAAACTTATTTTGTCCTGTGGTATTCTTTATACAGCAGAATAATGTTACTAATATGTAATAATTTTGTATGGGTTCAGTTGTAAATGATTAAGCTGTTTTGTGATTTGTACAGACAAACATAAGGACTGCTCTGGTGTAACTTTACATCTGACACATCAGAAGTAAGTATCTCTGAAAATACTTAAATGTTACAAATTTTTTTTCATTGGAACAGAAGGCATGGAAACCCCTCCTTTAGATTCCTTTGAAAACATGTAAAATAAAAATAATACATACATCACAATATTAAGAATTTTGAAGCTATGTGTCATTTGTTGGGAAAACTTTTTGTTTCTGCTAAGAAACTTAATGAAACAGTGCTATCAGTACTGAGTTAATCCAGTTTAAGAACTTCATATTTCGAAATCTGGTACAGGGACAGGAACTGTGTAGGTGATCATGTTTTGTAGAAGATGCTTTAAAATTTGTAGCTTGTATGAAAAACAGTAAGGAAAGGGAAGTGCTGTGTTTCAGCTGCTTTCTCAGTAGACCAGTTTCAGACATAATTTATTTAGAAATTGGTGGTAAATGGTACTGCATATCGTGTCACTTGCAGTCATGTTTTGAAAAGGACTTGATTAGCACAGCTTGAGTTTTGAATTGCAGGCAGCCTTTGATTGCCGGAATGTATCTTATGATGTCTGTGAACACTATAATACCACCAGGCGAGAAAGGTGAGTTGTAATTCTACAAAGTGATTATGTAATTTTAACATCTGGTTTATTTTTACTGCTTATTGTGTAAGAAAATGTAGCAGAGACTCACTGAATTGTAGATGGAAAAACTAAAAAAATGATGACAAAAATAGTTATAATTCTAAAATTGTATCATATTTCCTGATAACTACATCAGCAAAAGTGATCAGTGTTGTAGAAGACAGTGTACAGAACAATAATGATCTGTGCAATACTGACATTCGTAGAAATCTTATGAGTATTATATTTTTGTCTTAATATTTTACAAAAAAAGCACTATTCATTTTATTATTCTCTCCATCCCACCAAAAAAAAAGACAAAAAACAAACAACCCAACAAAAACAAACCATACAATTTTTTTGACTATTCTTCATAAGTATTTGCCAGTCATGCTATTTGTGGTTTACCAAGGGTTCAGTTTTAATAAATGAACTTCTACCATAATTTCTACCAGTAAGGAACTCTTCTTTAAAGGATTTATTCATGTATTCCTACGTGGTTAAAAGGTCAAAATGCTGAAAAAACATTGTACAACAGTGTTGCCAAGCTAATTCTACTCAGTGGATTTTACCTGAAGCTCAGCTTATATAGTCCCAATAGCATTTCTTCAAGCTAGCATGGAGTGTTCTGTTTTAAGGAGTTTGGGCACTGCATCTATATTTGCCTATGCTAAACTGGCATTCTAAATAAGATATGTGAGAACACCATTTTTCCCATTTACAGTTAGCTGCCTAAATAGGATGAGGTGGTCAAATGCCCTGTGTTAAGTGAATTCAGCCACTTGAAATCTTTTTCAGTTTGGATTGAAGCTTAACAGAATTTGCTCTTCAATATGAAACCATCAAAAGAAACCACCCTCCTTATCCCCCCTAAAAGATATTTGATCATTGCAGATACTTACTTTTTCAGTTGAAGTGGGGAGGGAAAGGGCAATAAGATTCTGTGCCTGCTCAATCAAATTTGCAGTTCTTCAGAAGATCATGAAGTTTTTTATAAAAGGAGTAATGCAGCCAGTCTCTCAGGCTGCATTTATCTCAGCCAGCCAGTGTCAGAGAGGCATCAGCAGAAGAATTTCTCTGTAGGCTCCTAACACAAGTATAACACTTCTCTGCCAAAGTCTGCATCTAACCCTAAATCTTTAAAACTGGGCCTAGAACCATAAGATCTTACAATCAAGATTTCATTCTAAATTGTATAATTTTAGAATTATTCCAGTTTATTTTCCTTTTTTCCTGGGTAGACTGTTTACCATAACTATGTTTATTTTAAGTGTTCCTCTTTTAAAGTGTTACATAGTCTGTAAGCAAGTGTATTACTTTGTTAGATTGCAGCAGCATCTGCTGGAAAAAAATACTACTAAGTTTCAGTCCCATTTTTTATGTACATCATCACAGAAGGTCATTTTCAAGTGACTTGATGTCATCAGATAGACATGGCAGATACATAAGGTATTATCTGATATAATTTGAAATTACATGTTGTCTTGTGTAGGTATACCTTTTGTAAACCATATTGAATGAAGTACATTAGTGTACCTTTTCTCTGATAATTAATGTGAGGTTTTTTCTTTGTTTATTTCTATCATATTTTAACAGCAGTTGATGCAGACATTGCCTGCCATTACAAAAGGTTTCCAATGCACCTTTTTGCCTACAGAGTTCATACACACAGATTAGGTAAGAGTTTTATTGCAACATGGGAATATCAAATACTTAACAGAAAAATGCTGACACTACAGGATATTTTTTTAGATGTCTCTTGTTCACATACATATTGGTATGTTATAGGTAAAGTAGTGAGTGGATACAGAGTGAGAAATGGTCAATGGACATTGATTGGTAGACAGAGTCCACAACTACCACAGGTTGGTTGTATTTTTTAATTCTAACTATAAATTTTGATTATTTAAAACACGGAAGATGAATTGACAGTTATGTCCCCATAGATATACCTCATGGTGTTTCCACTGGTACATGTCGTGCCAGTAGAAAGTGAATATTGCCCAGCATTATCATGGTTACATTAAAATGCACAAACCATCCTGAAGTTACTTTTCTGATGTGTAGCAGTTATTCTTCTGTGTGGGTGTTGATGTAAATAATGTGAGATGCTTTTACTGATTAGGGTGAATCATCCTCTCTTTCAGGCATTCTATCCAATAGAACATCCTGTGGACGTTAGCTATGATGATACCCTAGCAGCTAGATGTGTTTTCAGTGGTGAAGGCAGAACTACAGAGACGCACATAGGGTAAATTTTCTCTATTTGCTCCATGTCATTGGTTATGTTTAGAAATATACTTGTTTCATGTCTCCTTTCAGGATAATTGTAATTGTTAAGTTCTGCAAGAATGTTCTGTTTTGCTGTCTAGTCTGCTAGATGTTTAACTCTACAAAACATTCATTGCCCTCACTTTGCTGAAGCATTCAGAAGCTATGCTACCAAGCACCTTACTCAGATGTTGGGCTGATGTACACTTAAAGGAGTCATCAAGTCTAAAAAAAATTATTTTTAGTGAGCTGAAGTTACTGACTAAGGCAAAATAATAAGGCATCACAATTTTTCTTCATTATTTCAGAATAAAATTAATGGAAAATGGTAAATTTTGAGCCATCATAAAATCTGACTTTAAAATGTGAAATAATATATGAGTTACCATTATTTCAATAAAATATAAATAATACCATATAAAAATATACCATGCTTTTGTCAAAACAAAGAAAGCCATAAATTACTAATAATGATCAATAGTGTGTATGTCAGTTGAAGATGACAGACAGAGTTCTGTAGGATGAAGCTGACAAATATAACTATAAAATTAGATGCAATATTAAAAAAACTATTGTCTCAAGTGGCTCCAGTTCTTTACACCAGAATTTGCTGCATATATAGATGAATAAAGATACTCTGCAGAAGTCTCTCTGTTCTGGAAGTATGTGCTGCAGAAGCCCAAAGGATTAGACATTTAATGCACTGAGCACCCCAATATTGCATCTCAGTAGAGAGACTAAACTTGTTCATGAAACAGGGTTTCTCAGGAGTTCAAATACCTAATAGAAGGATTCTGAGTTTTCTGTGAATTAACTGTTATTGATGGAGTTCGGTTTTTTTCTTTTCTTTTTTTTATTAAAAAAAAAATGAAACCTGTAAATACTTTAAAGGATGAACTTTGTATTTTTTAGACACAGTAATGTGTCAGGTGAACCAGAGTTCATGTGGGTTCCACATCCCCTTTCTACTACAGTTTTAAAGAGGAAGCAATTAGTAACAGATATTGGGAGGCCAACAGTGAAGTTAATGCTTTCTAACCAGAGCTTGCCCAGTCAGAGTCTGATTTTTCTGGTCTCCAAGGGATGCTAAATTTTCAATACATGGAAAAATACCAGTTCCCCTTTGAAATAGTCTATCCTCCCATGTTCCCTATGTCCCCCCTCTGGCTGGTGTCATTAATGTTGCTATGGTGAATAAATGAATACTGCAGGATGCTGCTGGAAAAGTCAGCACTGACGTCTTTTGCAAACAGCTAATAGGCCACCCCCGTAACTTTTTATGAATGCAGACTCAGTGGTTAATTGTGAAAGTTAATTAAGAAATGTGAATGTAAAAGCCTTTATTTTGCAAACCTTTCTTTACAGCTCTAGCTTATCCCATTGTCAGAATTGTAGCTATAAATAAAATATATCAACCATAAGGCAAAGGAAAAAAAAAGGAACAGATCACAGTTGCAGAGAGGCCCTGTGTTGTCTGTGTCACAAAGTAATATTTTTCAAAACAAAATTTTTCTCATATGAGCTTTCTTGTCTGTTGAAGACAGAATTATGGAGCAGTAGAAAAGAGCCTCTCCTTTTCCAAGTGCATGGACAACATATTTCAAAGAATGGAATCTTTCCAGTGTTTAATCATTCCTTTTGCACTCATGTCTTCCTTACAAAGCTTGTGATCAAGTTATTCACAAGATTGCAGTGCTGTCTTCTCTTTAAGAGATAGTTATGGTGTCCTAATACGTAATGAAATTAAGTTCTGCTGCATTAGAACCCATATGATTGGTCAATAAATGGATGCATTTGAACATGGTGGGGGGGAAACTGTCATAAGAGACATTTGCTGAAATGAAACATAGATGTTATTTGCAATGATTTTAAATTACATTTGCCCCAGATTGAGAGGGGATTGTATGAATGCTGGCATGATGAATGGTGCGGTTCTGTCATACTTCACCAGAACGTGTATATAGTAGATGACACAGTGGGTACTATGAGGATAAAACTGGGGAAATGGAAAGGAGAGCAGATCAAATAGTTGATGCAATTTTCTGTAGAATCAAACCCACATTGTTCGGAATTTCTGAGATGCTTGGAGAGTTTGTGCAACCTGGTATTGTCTAGTGTAAACTGAAAGAAATTCTTGATATTCACTGCAATGAAGCTATTAAATGTTTTAGTGTGGGACTTCTACTAAATATGACATTGCCACTTTTTATTTGATACTCTGTTAAGCAAGTTAGATTAATTGAATAACAGCTCTATCCAGCTCCTTTTTTCCTGCCACATCTTTTCTGTGTTATGTAGGGGAACAGCCAATGACGAAATGTGTAATTTTTACATTATGTACTATATGGAAGCCAAGCATGCAGTCTCATATATGACCTGCACACAGAATGCAAATCCTGAATTGTTCAGAAATATACCACAGGAGGCAAATGTCCCTATTCAAATCATGTCGGATATGCTAAAGATGACACATGGACACCATGAAGGTGAAAAAAACGTATAAAACTTAAATCCATTTTATTCAAGTCTTTTTTTGCTCACTGATGTATTTGTCTATGTTGCTTTGATATACTAAATTTTCATTAAAAAAATGGAATACGATTCTGAATAAAATTCAAGCAATTGATTATAGACCATCATGGGATTCTGCTCTTATTTTTGTTGGAAGTATTTGTCATAGTCTTTTGTCTGTTTCTATTGTCATCTTTCAATTTCCAACATATTTTTATAGTTATGTGAACTGTGTAAAAAGATTGACCTCTTTTCTATGCCAATTATCCGTACTTTATATTAACACTTTGTTAGTATTTGCTTTATCTTCTGTTTCCTACAAAATTGAATGGTAACATTTCCATAGTTTTCCTGATCCCCTGCTTTGTTATGGAAGGAATCAAATGTTTTTATTGAACACCAGTAGGCATTTAATTTCTAGTGGTAGTATTACACAGAAATAATCTGACTGGTGTGTCTGTGTGGCAAAATACAAATCTTAATTTTTTATTCCAGTTGTTTCACTGCTGCATTGTTTGGTACAACTACTGTAGATAGATAAAAATATCAAATGTTCATTTCAGAAGGGCTTTTTTTTTTCTCAGTCAAAAGATACAAAATTCCATTCACATACAGAAGTTAACATCATATCCTAAATCCATTTTTCAGAAACCAAGGATAGTGATAAAAGTTCTTTGCTGCAGCAAACGAAAAAAGAAGAGGAAGGGATTTTGGAGCAGAGTATGTACTTGTTTATTTCTATGTTAAGTATAGGACACACTAATGTAAAATACTGATAATTTATGTCTGATTGTTAATAAGTTATGAAGGTTTATTGTTTAATTGATGCAACTTGCAATGTTCTGTACAGCTAATAGGATTGAATACTAAATAAGAAATAATTAAAAAAATTAGTCTACCATTGATAGCTGTGTAGATAAAATTCTTCAGAGCATTTTAATCTCATTAGGTTTTCCTGTTCTTGGTTTAATTTGCTAAAGAAGGTTGTGATTTATCACTTAAGTATAATCCTAAAGGATGGAGACAAAGAAGTAGTCCTATAGTATGTAACTGTTCTAGATTCTATCTGTGACTGTCTGCTATTAGTTCTTTCCCTATTTCTCAGTTTGTATTACTATGTATGTATTAGGGAATACTATGTTTTTGCAGTTCAGTATTGGTTGTATATGTGCTGGATTGAGTGCAGCTAATGTTTAATACTGAGTTATTTTTAACTACATTTATGTATATGTGCATATGCACATAACTTGTGCAAAAATGTGTGTAGTACTTAGTTGCAGGACAAAAAACCATGACTGTTATAAAGCTTCTAGGAATATGTTGAATGTTTTATAGGTTTGGGAGATATGTCAAAATAAGACTGTAAAGTTTTTGTGGGTCATATGCCATTTGATACTTTGTTTAGTATCAAGATTTTTCTTGATATAAATGAGAAGACCGTGCTGAGTTTCAAACATGGTTCAACTTATTAAAAATAAATTAAATGCAGATTTCCTTTTGCCTTTGATAAGGCAAAAGATTAGGACAGTGTGTGGAGTTTTTGGTAACATCTTCCATAAGGGTTAAATTTTCTATATGCCATATTGCAGAGTTAACTCAAATAATTAATTTACAGTTACATAAAAACTAGCTTCTGGGTCTAGTGTGAGGCATCTCTGCCCACAGCAGGCAGTTGGAACTGGATGATCTTAAGGTCCTTTCCAACCCAGACCATTCTGTGATTCTATAACAATGTCTTGACAGAAAGTACTTTAAAGTACTGGAGACAATATTTACACTTCCATATCTGAAACTTAATCTTAGTCAATTCAAGGTGGATTTTTAAAGAAAAAAATACAATTATATTTTTTTAAGCCTTCTCCAGAACAGAATAAGCTAGCTGCTTGTAAATAAAGATCAAGGTTTATGCTGAAAAGCTGCTCTGCCTTTGTTGCTAATAAGTTCATTAGGATTTGGTTGATGAACTTGTTGTCTGTGAGTCTTACTGTATTTGTTAATGTTTGAAACAAAATGCTGAAACAAGGTCCTGTTTTTAAAAACTTTTTTATTTGTTTTTGAAATGTACTTCAAAGCCACACTGTTATGGCTTTGAAAGCCACAATGCAGTCTTGTTTGTTGAGACCGCTGTTTAGTATACAACCTCATCCAATCTGTTTTCATGGAAACACCCTGCATTGTTTTGTCCATTTGAAATTACTTGGGTTCATAATGTGAGATATTAAAACACAATAGTTCTTTGAAAGAGTTTTATTCCGTATTTTAAGTGTTAGTTTAAGAGAAACTCTCCCATCATTTACAGGAGCCTAGTTTCAATTTTGCATTGATAAAGCCCTAACTTCAGTTGAATTGTACATGTGTAAGCAAAAGAAGCAAATTGAAAAATTAGATCAGGTTTGGTTTATTTTTGTCTCCAGAAGGGAAAGGTGAGTGGCTGTTTTAGGTGGGTTTTGGTCCTACAAGTGCATGAGTACCTGGTAAGAAACATTGGGAATTCCAAGAGCTGAAAGTGATGTGGTAAAATGTGCCTATGAAAATTATACACAAATTGGAGTCTGGTTTTGTGGGGCAAAGTGCTTTCTGTAATTGTGTTGCCAGTTTGTCCATCTCCTCGAGTAATTTTAGTGAGATAGCCAATATCAATCAAATTTGAACAAGGGGTCAAGGGCAGGAAAATTCTACAGTTTGGAGGGAGTTGCACAGAAGCAAATACATACTTTCACTGAGGTAAAGCTTAAAACATGAATTTTTCCCTTTATGTCCTGGCATGACATACTCTGTATGATAAGCTTATCTATAAAACACAGATCCACCAAAAACTCAGGGTTTTTTTGTTAGTTCTATTGCCCCTGAGCTGTTGGTCAGTAAATTCAGACTTTGGTTTGTTCTGAAGATAATGCTGTAACAGTTTTTCTATAATTCTTTCTTTTATCTTGCGTATTTTTTCTTTGATGACTCACTGTTGTGGCAACTTAATTTTACCCTTGTTTGTTTCAGGTAATTGAAGTAAAAACTGTCATTCCACTAAAACTTGTTAATTTATTCTATTAGCTGGACATCCTTACAAATCTAAGAGGTAGAGGCATGGTCAGAGACAGATTCTGATGTGAGTAGTATTAAATCTATTTGCCTCAAAAAAAGAGAACAAAAAAGCCCACCATGTGAAAGAATGTGCCTGCTAATAATGTGTCCATCACATGGTTGCCTGGGCATAGGGTACTTCCTGCTACACACAGGCAATTTCATTATACTGGCACCTGCAGGTGTTATCATTGCTTTTATGTTAAATTTTCAGTTTCATCACCTTCACTTATCAAAGACACATTAATAAACAATGTTAAATATATAAAAATAAGTAGTAACCATCACAAAGTGAACCACCACTTAGCATGAAGACAGAACTAAATCTCTGTAGTGTTAAAATTAAACTGAGCTTACCTAAATGAAACTGACCTTATTATTACTCTGTTTCTGAAACAGAGTCACTGTTTGATGAAGATAAACTGTTCATGGGAAGTTAATTATTGTAGCAAATGCAATTGATTTAGACATTTGTGCATATTGAAGAGTTTCCTGTTCCTGCTGAAGCACAAAGTCCCTAGCAAAACAAATACGATTTATGTTTTATTTTGTTGTTCATTGGTAGAACTTGGCTAAATAGTATTCAATAGATACAGTAGTGAAAAAACTAGCATCTGTTCATAGCGCTCAGTTCTTTACCTCTGGAAAAAAGACCTAAATGTGTTTCTGTTTGTTCAACACTTTCCTGGCTATAATCTGTGGCATAACATAATACATTTAAGATCTGGTTTGCTATGTAAACAGTGAAGCAGTCTTTACTATTAAGAAAATCAGCTGCTGGTTTACCTGGAAGCTATATAAATGCTATAGGCAGGGGTAGTTTCTTAATAACAAACAAGGACTATACAGGTGATGGTTAATCAGATGGACAATATTTATTAAAACAAAAAATAAGGCTGGCTTGAACTGAAAATTTGCTTGCAGCATATAAACTATAAATCAAAGATCAGATTTGATTTTTTGTTTTAGAAAGTCATGTGTGTACACATGTGTTTACACATACATGGGAGAGGAAAGAGATGGGATTTTTGGCTTCTGGTATTAATGTTTACTGTGGCACTTTCATTTTCACATTTTTGCTTGTGTCTGGTTTAGGGAAGCTGGTAGCAAAAAAGTAACACACATTTTTGCCTCTGATGGTAGAATCTGAAGTGAAAGTCTAAATTGTGATTCTTTTGCTTTCAGTATTAGCCAGTTAACCATCCACTATGAGGGGTTTTTTTCCCTTTCATCCCCCATTATTTCACGATTACTATGAACAGAAGTAGTTCCAGGAAAGTGAATAGTGAAGTTCAGTACAAGTGAACTTAAGATCTGTCTTTTTGAATGTCCCAGCTAGACTCATCTCACAACTTTCAACCTTCTGCATTTAAGATAATACTGCATCTTAAGTCCAGCATTCAGAAGTTAGCTTTTGTAAAGTTGGGCTTTAAGTCTGCAATATAGAATTGCTGTCCTTGTGGTGAGATTATGTTGAATAGAAAAACACCTCCCTAGGCTTTTCTAGAGATTCAAATCTGTGTAGGGAGTGAAATAGAAAAGAAAAAAATATGACTTAATGGTCTAAGGCAATTTGGTGCTCTCTGTTAAAAGTATTTTACTCTAGACTCTTAGCAGAGTGGCTGCATGGTTCTTGGTAGCTGCGTACCTTTGAGAAGTCTTATTTCCTGATATGTTTTCCTAGGCTTTGAGGATGGACAAAACAAATAACTGGAAGTAAGTCTTGCATATATGCAGCTCCTGCTGAAATAGACTGGATGTGGCTTTAATTTAAGATGTGAAATATAATGCTAAGTACCAACTAAAACCATATTTTGAGACATTTCTAGGTAAACATCCAAAATGTGTAGATGCTAAATGACCATTCTGACTGTAATCTTTAGCAAAGTAGCAGTAATTATGGACCTTAATTTCATTGTACAGGCTGTAATAATGAAGCTAATTTAGTGCAAGTAAGTGCTTCATAAACAGAGATGATGGAATAGAAATGCTAAGAGATGTCTTTCTGTTTAGTTAAAACATTTTTTCAGGAGTGCTTGAAGGGGGGTTATTTGAATGGGGTTAAATATTAATATATAGTGATGGCCCATTGATTGCAGGAGGAGGTTTCTTTGTAAGGAAAATTAGCATCATAATCCATACAAAACAGAGGCTGAATTAGGGTTACACATAATTCTGCTATTTATTACCTCCTGGATGCCTAACCTTTTACTTATTTTCAGTTGTTGTATGCTGTATTTGTGCATGAGTGCACACAAAGACCCACACAAATAAATACTTTGCACAATAGATTTGTTACACTACTGGAAATATTTTGCTAGGCTGTAGCTGACTCTGTAAGTTGAGAAACTGAAATGTCTGTGTTGCATATTTTGCTGTTGTGCATTCCTGTGAAAAACTCATTACAATAAAAGTGCACTGAACAAGGCTTTTTGTGGCTGGGCTAGAAATTCTTGATAATTTAGCTGAAAGGAGGAGGTATACCTTGTTCTCTTTCGGCCTCATCTCTCTTTTATTTCCTCCTTTAAAAAAAAAGAAAAGAGAGGAGAAATGTGAAGGAAGGCCTACAAGGCCTGCTATTTCTTACAGAATAGGTATTGAAGAGAAAACGAGAATCAGAATGCAGCCAGATCCTTGACTTTTCAGCTTAAGAAATGTATTTCTGCAACAGTGTTCCATAGCAAATCCATGGCAGCAGTGCCAAACAATAGGACTTAATGTGGTTTGCACAAATTTATGAAATAAATTTCTCATAATTTGCTTTTGTTAGTTTGTCTGTAAAGAGAGAAGTTCAGTTTGATAAGTGGTTAAAATTTCTTGGGTTGATAGAGAAAGGATGTGGAGTGCCTAGAATGAGGTGTTAGAGACATTTTTATATTAAGGCCGGACACGAGAAAATCTTCAGATGTTTTCACAATCAGGTTGCATGTTTGGTGCTGGAAGATTATATAAAGTCCCTTGAATACAGTACAAAAGTAACAGAAAATTGACTAAATTAAACCTTGGGGGAAAAATGCTATTAAAAGGTATTAAGAGCAATATTTATAGTTGAAGAAGCATAATTAAGAAACTTCAATATTGCAAATTATTTGCTTCTTGTTTCAACACTGAAAGATCCTGCTCAGAGTTGTAAATAAAAGATGAGCCTTAGATGTGGTTAAAATAAGATTATTCATAATCTTACAAACATATCTTCAGCACAGTAAAGAAATGAGCATCAGATCTAAGCAAAAAAATTGCAAGTAGGAATGCTTGGGTTACATACCTGAGCAGAACACTACTGACAAGCTTAGAAGGAAACTATTTTAAATAGAACGTTTCAGTCTTCACTGTTTGAAACCTGGTTTAGTTTCTTTGGCTCTTAGAGTCATAGAATAGTTAGGGTTGGAAGGGGCCTTTGAAGATCATCTAGTTCCAACCCCCCTGCCATAAGCAGGGACACCTCACACTAAACTGTGCCACCCAAGGCTTCATCCAGCCTGACCTTGAACACTGCCAGGGATGGAGCACTCACAACCTCTCTGGCCAACCCATTCCAGTGCCTCACCACCCTAACAGGAAAGAATTTCTTCCTTATATCCAATCTAAACCTCTCCTGTTTAAGTTTGAATCCATTACCCCTTGTCCTGTCACTACAGTCCCTAATGAAGAGTCCCTCCCCAGCATTCCTAGAGGTATTTTACCTTACTGTTTATCAATGAGCAACTGCAAAAACTGCTTATAATATCATTTACATGTCCAAAGAAATGGGAAGTGGACATTTTATTAGTGCAGGAAGAGTTCAGAAAAAATATGAAGTCATAACAGAAATATAAAACACACCAAAAATTGTTTTACTGTTATTATTATCATTAGCAAAATATTTTCCCTTTTTATAATTTTGATCTTTTTTTAAAAAAAACTAAACCATGATGGTGCTTAAAAGAAATAAATAGAACATAGGACTACTCTTTAAAAAACACAGTTTGATATATGTTGGTTTCTGAGAAGAAATGTATTTACAAGTATGTGCTGCATCAAATAGAAATTTGAGGTGGAACTAGTGTACTGTGTGCTTGAATGTGTGTAATATATCTAAATAAGTACAGCAAAGTCCTATGTAGTAAACCCATCGTGTTCATTGCTAGTCTTTTAGCAGTAGCTGATAAATATATTTTATTGTAACAAAATGATTGGTGCTTGTCAGGAACTCCCTCAGGAAGGAAAGGAAGGAATAGGGCAATTAGGAAACTGCAGGCAGCTTGGTTTTGAGCCTCAGGTTCTGATTTGCTGATGAAGAGCACACATCTGTAAGAGAATGTAATCCTCAGTGAAGATTCTTTAATCCTGTTTCATACTTTCTCTTATCTTTAGTGCCCTCTTTCCCAGCTGTAAAGTAGTGATTATATAAACTATGCTTGGCCTCTTAAAACATTTGTACATTAAAAGATTTTGACAGTTGAAGGAAAAGAAAGAAAGAAGAAAGAAAGAAAGAGAGAGAGAAGCAGAAAAGAGAAAGAAAGAAGAAAGAGAAAGAATGAATCAAATCCAAAGACAGTGCATTTGCATAGCAATAGTAGGAAAGGCTCATTTTAGGACATGCAGGCATGGAAGAAAACAGAAAATTATTTTAATTTTTAACCTTTTCTTCTATCTTTTTTTTTCTTTTTATCGCTATAAGCTGCTTAGAAATACCTTGAAAACAGATAAAGTTCTTGTACTTCAAACATGTCACCTTGGCTATACTATAAGTGCACATCACTTAGGGCACAGCGATGGTGACCAAGAATCTTGAGAGCAGCTTAGTGCTTCTCATTTCTTCATATATATGCCTCCCTCCCCTGATCCATGAAATCGTTTTAAAGAGAAGAAAGTTTTACTTAAGCTATTTTGGTTGCCAGGAATCTTTCCAGTGCTTTCATCAAAGCAGCAGGTTAAATCAGTATGGTAGGACTTGAATGAAAAGTAATAGCAGCCTGCAAACAATTTTGAAAGTTATTTTGGTTTATTATATTGAAAGGTGCAGAATTATATTGAAAGGTGCAGAACTCACTGCCCTGGACTTCAACAGAGCAGACTTTGGCCTCTTCAGGAACCTGCTTAGTAAGGTTCCATGGGACATAGCCCTAGAGGGCAGGGGGGCCCAAGACTGTTGGATGATATTCAAGGATCACCTGCTACAAGGTCAGGAGTGTTGTATCCCAACTAGAAGGAAGCGCAGCAGGGAGGGCAGGAGACCTCCTTGGGTGGATAAGGAGCTGCTGAGAAAACTTAGAGGGGTAAAAAAAGGCTTATAAAAGGTGGAAGCAAGGACAGGCAGTCTGGGATGAATACAGGGATGTTGTCCAGGAAGCTAGGGACCTAGGCATGTTAAGGATAGCAAGAAGGGATTCTGTTGTTACGTTGCAAATAAAAGACAGACCAGGGACAACGTAGGCCCCCTCCAGAAACTATCAGGAGAACTGGCTACCCAGGATTTCAAGAAGGCTGAGGTTCTGAATTACTTCTTTGTGTTGGTCTTCACTGGCAAATGCCCTGACCGCACCACTCAAGTCTTGGAAGGCAGTTGCAGGGTCTGTGGGAATGAAGACCTTAGGCCCCACTGTAGAAAAGGATCTGGTTCAGGACCAGCTTAAGGACCTGAACGTGCACAAGTCCATGGGACCTGATGAAATCCATCTGCGTGTCCTGAAGGAGCTGGCGAGTAAAGTTGCTAAGCCACTGGCCATCATATTTGAGAGATCATGGCAATCAGGTGAAGTTCCCAATGACTGGAAAAGGGGAAATATAACCCCCATTTTCAAGAAGGGGAAAATGGATGACCCAGGGAATTACAGACCAGTCATTCTCACCTCTGTGCCTGCCAAAATCTTGGAGCAGATTCTCCTGGAAGGCATGCTAAGGCACATGAAAAACAACAAGGTGCTTGGTGGCAGCCAGCATGGCTTCACTAGGGGAAATCCTGCCTGACCAATGTGGTGGCCTTCTATGATGTGGCTACGGAACTGATGGAGAGGGGAGAGCAACTGACGTCATCTACCTGGACTTGTGCAAAACGTTCAACACTGTTCCGCACGACATCCTTGTCTCTAAATTGGAGAGACATCAATTTGATAGGTGGAGCACTTGGTGGATAAAGAACTGTCTGGATGGCCGCACGCAAAGAGTTGTGGTCAATGGCTCAGTGTCCGGCTGGAGGCCAGTGACGAGTGGTGTCCCTCAGGGATCAGTGTTGGGACCAGTCTTGTTTAACATCTTTGTTGCTGATATGGACAGTGGGATTGAGTGCACCCTCAGCAAGTTTGCCGATGAAGCTGTGTGNGACCAGTCTTGTTTAGCATCTTTGTTGCTGATATGGACAGTGGGATTGAGTGCACCCTCAGCAAGTTTGCCGATGACACCAAGCTGTGTGGTTGGGTGGATACGCTGGAGAGAAGGAATGCCATCCAGAGGGACCTTGACACGCTTGTGAGGTGGGCTGATGCCAACCTGATGAAGTTTAACCTTGCCAAGGTTTTACCTTGCCAAGTGCAAGGTCCTGTACCTGGGTCAGAGCAATGCCAGGCACAGCTACAGGTTGGGCAAAGAGGAGATTCAGAGCAGCCCTGCAGAGAAGGACTTAGGGGTGATGGTCGATAAGAAAATGAACATGAGCTGGCTTCAGTGTGCGCTTGCAGCCCAGAAAGCCAACTGTATCCTGGGCTGCATCAAAAAGAGCGTGACCAGCAGATCGAAGGAGGTGATCCTACCCCTCTACACTGCTCTCGTGAGACCTCACTTGGAGTATTGTGTGCAGTTCTGGTGTCCTCAACATCAAAAGGACATGGAGCTGTTGGAACAAGTCCAGAGGAGGGCCACGAGGATGATCAGGGGACTGGAGCATCTCCTGTATGAAGACAGGCTGAGAAAGTTGGGGCTGTTCAGCCTGGGGAAGAGAAGGCTGCGTGGAGACCTCCTAGCAGCCTTCCAGTATCTGAAGGGGGCCTATAGGGATGCTGGCGAGGGACTCTTCATTAGGGACTGTAGTGACAGGACAAGGGCTAATTGGTTCAAACTGAAACAGGAGAGCTTTAGATTAGATATAAGGAAGAAATCCTTTCCTGTTAGGGTGGTGAGGCACTGGAATGGGTTGGCCAGAGAGGTTGTGAGTGCTCCATCCCTGGCAGTGTTCAAGGTCAGATTGGATGAAGCATTGGGTGACATGGTTTAGTGTGAGGTGTCCCTGCTTATGGCAGGTGGGTTGGAACTAGATGATCTTAAGGTCCTTTCCATCCCTAACTATTCTATGATTCTGTGATTCTATGATTCTATATCAAACTGTGTCCAATGTCATTTCAAATAAATAGATACTAGATTTTGTCACTTTTTTTCCATGCCTTCCTCATATACTTTTATACAGCAATGTTACCTTATGTGTGCCTGTTAGAATGAGCTGAATAGCTTCATCTAGGAGCCAAAGAAGGCAAAGAAAATGAAACTATTGATTTTGGTAAATGTTTCCTTTAAAGGCATTAGTTCATGATGACACAGTCTTAAAGGTAATATTTGCAGCTAAATTTACATATTTTCATCAGGAAGATAGTTCTTCAGCTAAAATACAATTCTGTGTTAAGACTCTTAACATATTGCATGGTCATCACCTTAGAGTTAAGAGGAGGTGAAGTCATAGTTGGAGTGTACATTATTTGGACTCTGATTCTAGAACTTAGGAAAAATCAAAGCACTGACTATTTTTGCCATATGAACACAAGAGTAGGCCAGAAGCTCATCCTGGTAAGACAGAAACATGCAGTCTCAGAATATACTTAATTCAGAGATAATTATGTAACCAAAATTCAACCATGAAAACTTGTCTCCTGCTACAATCACAGCAGGACTGAGACACAGATTTGAAATGACCAGCATACTGGCTCCATGTCAAATCAAACATGCTCAAGAAGAGACTTTCAATACAAGCATTAACCTGTGAAACACACAGATAAACTTTGCAGTTTAAACACAGAGGACTGTGTGCTAGAGTTTTGCTCTTAACCCATCAGTTTTGGTTATTTCCTAATAAGACATCTTTTTGTTAGTGGGCTGCAGCAGCAGCTTCATGCTTCAAATCCTGTTCAGTCTGATTCCTAACAAAAGTCTGAAATACCAGACTGGGGAGCCTGTCAGAGCTGTCGCAGTGAAATTGTACAATCATGATAACACAACTACATCTTTGGGTGATGACAGTTCCCAGACACCATACCAAAGTGTTCTTGCTTCTTTTTCTAAAATGAGTTTTCGTGTATGTATCATAACAGCTACATGCTCAGGCTCACTTACGGCTGAACTTCTCATCTCTCTGATACCTTGATTCTGCAGAACCATGGCTAGATACTTCATCCGGGCTGGAAGTTGGTACTTACTTCCATCACCATGTGGAGTACTTGGTAAGGACCACGGACAGCAACTGCTCACTGCAAGTGAAGGAACTAGTGGTCGAAGTTGGGAAAAAAGAATTGGGTTTAGACATGAATAGTTCAACACCACAGGGATTCAACCCAGACCCTGGTGGTCAAAATACTACACTGTTTTATTAACCTTAAATTAACCTGGTGTTTTATTGAGATTGGGTGAGATTCAACTCATGGGTTGCAGTGAAAGTTGCCAATGGTTTTATTCATTTGTATGACTTTTCCAAAACACCGTTCTGTAAAAGAATTTTTGTAGTGTAGAACCACCATCAGTAATTATGTTTAAACTTACTGGAATATGCTTGTGCATTGTTTCAGTCTGGAGATGTTGGTCTTGACAGCTGTCACTTCTGTAGCCGATCATCTTTTACTGTATTACGTAGAGGGAAGTGCCCTGATAGCTCACAAATAAGAAGTGCATGTAAGCATCTTCTCTGAAACTAACCATATCAGTCAGCTTCCCTTAGACTGCACTTCTAGACTTCACTTGTTTCAATAAGAGCAAATTGTTCATTCACCCATGTGTTCTAATCATACCTATGCATTCTAAAGGCCAGGCTGCCTCATCTCAAAACAGTACCAAACATGGTGCATCTTGCCAGTATTCCTTTCTCATTCCGTATACTGAGACAAGCAACATCCCTCAGCTGTTCCATCTAATATGAGACAGCTATCAAATGGCAACATGAGATCATGCAATAATCTTTGCTGGATATTGGTCTGTAGAGAGTGACTGTTAATCAGAAACAATAGGAGTCTGGTTTTTGCTAGTTATTGGTAGTGAATTCTGAACTACTTTTTAAAAATACTTTACTTACAAATCTATTGGAATCTGCCTAGGAATCACAAACAAAGCTGAAAAATATTGTTCCTAGATAATATGAGATTTCCATTCCCTGTGTGGAGTTTGGGGAACAGTTGCATACATTGAGTAATCAGGAAACTTCATTTCTTCCCTTTGACATCTGCATACATTTTTTTCTGCTTTTTCAATGCACTGAATTGTATCAAGATGCCAAGAAATTGACAGAAGACTTCAGCCTACTGTTTGTGTGAAGCATATGGAGATGCTGGACAGATATGTAGTCTTCATGGGTGTCCTTGAGCTTAAGGTGTGGAGATTTCACATTCATTTTCTCAAACACACTTACTTAAAGATCACAGTTTCAGAGCAGCTACACTTTAGACCACTTTCACTCTCTGAGACACACCACTTTTCATACTTTCAGTTCGTAAATATTCTTAACTGTTGTGGTTACAACACCCCTGCCTAATAAAAGCAGAAATAGGACAAGCTGAAAAATGCATCATATATAGGCATTGACAGTGATACACTCAAACCACTTTACTCCACTTTTTGAAAGTCCCTCAGCTGTCTTATTATCATAAGCTTACTACTAGGAGAAAACCAAAACTGGTCAACCTCCTTGGAGTGGAGTACCTAATTTTATCTCCCGTAAGAGTCACTGGACTTTTCTGTGAAAGCACCTTGTCCTAAAAATTTTTCTCAGGGCTTTTGTTGTTCTTAAGTTGGATACTGCTGCTCTCTTTTCTTCATCTCCTCCACTGAGTTCTATCTCATAGCAGTTTCTTGTAAGAGAAGCTGCTTTCAGACAGGTAAAATGAGCCACTACATTGTTTTTTGAAATCAGTGAGCAGTATCTGTTGTAAAGAGTGAGTTAATTATTCATGGGAACCATTGCACAACAGAGGTAGTATGCAATGGTTTTGGCTGAAACAAGAAACAATTTTTTTGTTGTTGTTCAAATAGAACAAGCATGAGAGTTGTGCGTTAGGGATTTGAAACCTTTCTATGAACTGCAGCTTTTCTTCTTGTGACCAATTACAAGGAGATTGATCAGGCTGTTGATACAGGCTTAGGAAAGAGTAAACTGGGCAAAGATCACTGAACTTGCTTTAGAAAGGTCTGCAGTTTAAAATATCACCAAGCTTGCTGGTTTAGGGAGACTTTTCACAGTTGCATTAGGCAGAACACTGCTTTTGTCATTTGGACCTCTCTTGTTGCATGTAGAGGAATCAGCAGGCTTGGCTCATCTGCAAATCTTCAGCCATGGATACCAGCAAAACATTTGTGCATATAAACTTCATTGAATTTTTAAAACGCTGCAAAAGTATAGTTAAGGTCCATGGAGAGTATGTTAATACTGTATGTTTTCTGAGTAGAGGAAATTACAGCTATATTTCTGTGTCAGCACCAGTTCTCTCTTCAATAGAAACTATTGAACCTGATTAATCTAATTATAGACCTTTCTCAGAAGTTTGTGCAAAACTTCTATCATACTTTTTTGATGTTTGGATTTGTTCTGAATAGGTAGTTGGAGTAGTTGAATGATGGGATTATGAAGCATTCTAGCTTCAAAAGTGAATTTGAAGCAATTCATATTTGTTATATAGTTTAACATTTCTTTCTCTTACCTAATTTGCTTTGTTCCTTTCATTGAAATTGGCTCTGTTACTTAAGTAATTATTTTTTGACAGAAGATTTCATCTGGGATATTTAACTTTCAAGGGCAAGTGGTGGAATCCAACTCAAAATCATTGAATTAGGGCTGTTTATAAACATGCCAGATTCTGTTAGGGCCATTTCCAAAAGACTTAATTTCCTCTGTCCCAGGCTGTAAGTGATGGATCTGATTCTGGCTAGGTTACTTTGGTGAAAGCATTACTAGTTCTAGTTTTGCTTTTCTAAGAAATATTTTATATAAGCCTGTCATAATGCAGACTTTTCATTATGAGTGATTTGTACTTAAATAAAAGAACACCTACTTTATTAAATCTTAAACCACATTGGATGTCTCCATTCAAATGATGGAGTTGCATTTGAAAGAGTTGGTAATAGTTTCAGGCAGCCAAGATACTTGGTTAATAAATTCTAACAAGTTTGGTACTCGATGGTTAGCAGAGAATCCCAGAAAAGGGATATACTTATCTTCATGTCATCACTTCATTTAACCCTGCAGAAAGAATTTAACATTTGACTTCATTAAAACCTGTTTGGGTAGTTTGAATATTTTGTGAAGAAAAATGTGGTTCTGGAATTTGCATACCTAATGTTTGGTTGTTTGCTTTCAGCTATTGTTCTGAAATTTACTGAAAAGCATGTTGGTGTCAAAGAAAGCTATAGTCCTAACTGTATTGCTAGCAAGTAGCTTGAGAAAATCCTATTCCCTGCATTGCGAGATAATACTTTGTCTAAAGAGTTTTACGATCTGGATGAAGAAGAGGGAGAGGACTCAGACTGAATTAATAAATGAGAAGTTAATGGATCGTTTTTATACCAGTGTGTCTTCTTTTTACAGTATACTCTATAGAATCTGTTTGCAAAGGTGAAGGTTTGTTTTCTCACAGCCTAAGCTGCTTGTGTGAGGACAGATTCCAAAGAAATCTGTTTTGAAATGCATCATGACTGTCTATTGTTTTCTTTATAAGTTAACAAATTAGTAAAACTCTAGAATTTTTACCTCTTTGTTTTATAAAAATAAAGTAAATCTGTAGTAGCCTGGCAAATCCAGATAATTCCATCGTAAACATTCTTTTACTGAAATTTGCATACTTCTATTTTTTATCTTGTTCCCAAGAACATCTGTGCAGAGGTGATGATATTTTTATGCTAGAGTTTGATGTAAAAGTGGATGTTTCTATGTAAATTAAAGTTGATAAAGATTTGACATTATCTTTTCATACCAGAGACTTGGCTCATTCAATTCCTGAGTCTGAAACAATTCTCTTTTATATCACTTTTGACAAAGACTGCTTGAATAACTTTGTTGCATTATACTTTGCTGAAGCTGTCAAAAATTACTCTATCTAATTGTTTTTTCCCTCCTTTCCTCTTATCTTTTCTCTTTCTTATACAGGCGATTTCTATTCACTCCTTTCCAAGCTGCTAGGAGAAAGGGAAGATGTTGTGCATGTGTATAAGCATAACCCTACAGAAAAGGCAGAATCAGATCTTGTAGCTGAGATTGCTAATGTAGTCCAAAAGAAGGACCTTGCCAGAGAGATCACAAATCATGACGAGAGGGACAGTACTAACCTTGTCAGAGAGAGAATTCAGTCTGACCATGGTGAGGAAAGCTGGGAAAAAGAACATACAGGAGGTGGGTTAGGGATTAATTTTATGCAATGAAATGCAGTGTAAGAGATGTGATCCACATTAGCAAAATCTGAAGGGAATATCAGTTGATGCTTGGAAATATTTTACATGACAGTTTTCCTAATTATTGAAATGTTCTCCCTCTATTTTAGAGGTGTTTCACTGGGGTTCTTTCCCTTCTGTGTGTGAAAAAAAAGTGTGTACTAATGGCACAATACCAGTAGTTTCTGGGCCATAGAGTATTTTTTTCTACTCCCAGGACTTTTAATTAATGGTTTTGTATCAATTGTGCTTAAAAAGGTAAGCACAGGATATATTAGGTATGGGAAATGAATTAATGATTTTTTTAATACAAATAACTGCTATGAAATTATCGCTAGGATAATTAATGCAGTTTATGAGTTTTTATGATTACCTTGGTTTGTCAGATACAGGATTTAATAAAACTTATTGATGTAGTTCTAGTAGGTGTTTTTCCTCTCATTCGGAAAGTGTGGTAGTTAATCCTGAAAAATTGAGAAGTAAATTCTCTGCATATTTATTTCAATAGATTGGGCTTGGCTATCCAAGTGTTCTTGGATAGGCTGTTTTATGATACTAAGATTATAATTCATTCCCTTCAGGTTTCTATGACAGCAGAAGCTATGTATTGTGTTTGTTTTACTTACCTTTTGGTCTCTGTGATATTGATTGTGCTTGGTCTTACTTGCTAATGTGGAAAGAAAGATAATGCAGCATGTGACGGGTATCTCATAAAAGAAGCTGGTATATATGCATGAAAGTCATTTGTATGCAAAAGCTGTAGCAGCACATGCTTGCTTTTATGGTGCAACCAGACAGTTTGATGTTTCCAAGTACTGTTGTACACAAATGCATACCATCCATTTGATTTTTATTTCAGTTCAAAATGTTAACTTGTATTGTCTCTACTTATGTGGGATTCTGTCATAGTATTCAAATTCAGCAAAATTCTGGGTTTGTATTTAACAGAAAACCAAAGGTGAGGATTTCCCAACGTTATGTTGTGTTATGCTAGTTCGTAAAATGAGAGCCTGTCAAGTTATTGGCAAAGGTGCAGAAACAGGTGGAATGTTGCCATGTGCCTGACATAATTGTAAATCATAAATAATTCCGTAAGTGACACTGGAATTACATTCTGGGAAGAGGAGTGTGTGGAACATATCTGCGAAAACAGTTCAGGCTAAAAGCATATGGTGTGTAGAGGGGAAAAAAGACATTTCCTTTCTGTCTTAACTGGTTGAAAGGCAGGATTCTCAGTGAACTGAATAAAGGGCTTAATTGTCACTTTGTATGGCATGAATACTTAACTACAGGAAGCATTTGCTTGGCTAGTTTAGTAGCTATGTATTTGTTTGTGGGAGAGGATTTGTTGGTGAAGGAATAATTAATGGACTTTCAAATGATGCAGTTTTGAGTCACAGCAAAAAGGAAAACTGAAATTATCTTAATTAGCATTGTTTGATTGGGGTTTTTTTAATGTTTGGGATACTGTTAACTACTGAAGTTCTGAACTGCAGAAGCCCCCAGCGCCATCTTTTGGCAAAAGAACCTTTATATAAAAACTTTAAGGGCATGTTTAGTTTCTGTTAGGGGTATTTATGTACTAGAAGAGCAAAACCTTCCAAAATGGAATTTTCCTCTTCAGAGGAAAAAGTGGAACATAAAGTGTTTTAGTGTGTCTTGATTTAATAAAAATAGTTGTACCCTTCATATAAATCCTTTACTGTATTCAATTTAAAAAAATCTCAGTATTTCTTAGGGCAAGACTCTTATTTGCTGTTAAATTAATTTCATTGAACTGTTTAAAAATTACTGAAATGAAAATAGCTTAATATTTTTAGTCATACAAATATTCCAATTTTAAACATGTAAGACCTGAAACAGCAAGTGACCAATATGTTAAGTAAGGTTGTTCTAAATGTTCCAACCTTTTATTGCTGCTCTTCCTTCACTGTTGTCATCTTCCTACCACTGATCAGTCAGGTTGTTCAACATCACTGCAACCACTGCAATTGTACATCCTAATTAAGGCATACAGTGCAATTCTTCAGTTTTTAAAACTCCTTTATGGAGGAGTTTTATCAAGATTTAAATGACTACTCTGATGGCAGAGGGTAAACGTAGCATGACTGAAATTTGTAATCCTAAAAGCTAGCAAGAGCTTTGAGGGATTTCTACACAGCGAATTGCAGTTTTGCCAGTAAATAAGGCTTTATTCTTTCACTTGTGGAGAGATTAGAGGCTGATTTGCATGTTCTAAATCTGTGTAATTCTGTATAGTTTTACTGACGAAGGAATTACTCTAAGGTAGAAGATTTGTTTAGAAATCTCATTTACTGTGAAACGAATTATTATATGTATATACTTTGAGTAAGATATTTTAATGGGGAAAAGTAATTTTCTTTGGTGTCTTGTATAACTGTTCCATGGACCACATAGTTTTGTAGGTTATTAGTAATCACTCTTAGATAAAGAAAGTGAAATTTAGTACATTTTTGTAAGAAGCTGGTTGCCTTAAGGTAAACCTGTATTAAAGTAATTTTAGTGTGAGACTTTCAAAGTGAAAAGATAACAATGAAAAAAAAATTTTGAAAAGTGTTAGAAAATCTAACGGTTGTGTAGGGGCTGGAGTTCCTGTAATAGACTGTATTTCACTGTCCATTCATTGTATTGGTCTGAGCTATCAGAAATCTTTCAGTTCTTTAAGTATATTGTTGTGGTTTAAGCCCAGCCAGTAGCTCAGAACTCTTGCTCAATCCCCTCTTTCTTCCTTCCTGCTACCCTTTGGGCAGGATAGGGAGGAGAATCAAAAGGATGTAACTCCCACAGATTGAGATAAGTACAGTCCAGTAACTAAGGTATAACACACAGCCACTACTGCTATAATAATGATAAGGGAAATAACAAAGGGAGAGAATATGAAACTAAAAAGGGAAAGGAAAAACAACAATAAACACAAGTTCTGCACAATACAATTGCTCACTCTCTGCCTACCCATACCCAGCCTGACCTGAGCAGCGATCTGGGCTTTAATGGTAACTCCCCCCAGTTTACATACTGGGTATGACATGCTGTGGTATGGAATACACCTTTGGTTAGGTCAGCTCAGGAGTCCTGGCTCTGCTTCTTCTTGGCTTCTTGCACCCCTCCTCATAGACAGAGCATGAGAGACTGAGAAGTCCTTGATCAGGGTAAGGGCTACTGAGCAAGGACTAAACCATGGGTGTGTTATCAGCGTTGTTCTCAGGCTAAAGTTGAAACATAGCACTGCACCAGCTACTGAGAGTGAGAAAAAGAACTGTTACAGCTGAATCCAGGACACTACACATTTTGTATTTTATAGTGCATGCCTTTTGAGAGACTGGATTTTTAGAGGCAAAAATTTAGGCTGTGTCTAGCCTTTTACTTTTTCTAGCTCTTTTATGAACAAGCTCACAGGCCAAGTGGCACTGTAAAATTAAACTTACACAAGTTTTCTGCAAGTTAACTTAGACTGATTGAGATGAGCGAGTGGGAAAGCAGACACCGGATTTTCATCCTTTTATTCCTTTCAGAACCATAATGTCCATGAATATACCTGGTACCACACCTTTTGTGACCAGCCGAACGGTACAGAAGTATTAACCTGTACAGTCTTTTTCTTAACTTCTTTTTTGTTTACCTTGGAACTTTTAAAAATTTCTACAGAGTAGATTCCTTGGTTTAGAAGTTTCTGATTACTGTAGTGGATTTACTGCAGTTGTCAGTCTTGAGTTTGTGGTTTTGTGTTAGCCTAAACAGTTTCTCTATCACCTACTGTAGCTATGGTATCTAAAACTACAAAGGTGAAGTATCTCCTAGCCTGTGGTAGGTTTCCAGTACTGGTTTTATCTTTCCCCTGTCTAGACTGTAGAAATGGTTTCCCCCCTGACCCCATCCTTGCTGTTATTCTTCGGACTACATCTCTTCCAGGTGAAGTGGAAGTGATAGGGAAGATGCTTATCTGAACAGCTGTGTTGACCTGAAGATTTTTGACATTGTTTCCCATTTCATCTTTCCTTTCATTAGAAGATCACTTCCAGCTAAACCTCCCAAACTCCCTGGGTGATGTGTGTTGAGGTTTGTGATCTGCCTTGCTTCTGAGCACTAATAACCTGGCTCTTTGTGAATGAGGACATGTGTTTCACCCCCCTGGATGGCACCCTAGCGATAACAGCAAAACACACAAACTTTGGGTGAACTGCAAGCTGCAAAGTGCAGCATGATGCTGCCAAACACATCGAATACTAGTGTAACAGCTCCATTTTCACATAACTGCAAAGAAACTGCGTTCTGTTCGCCTTCAGCTTGACTTTGTGTGCCCTCATACAAAGTCTGCGCTTCAGAAATACTTGACTTGTGCTAAACAGATTAATTTCTGAAAAGAAAGAGTGATGGATTTCCTGACATGTAGAAGGCATTTCAGGATCTGGGTTTTCTTTTTCTTTCATCAGAATTAGTGACATTTGCCTCGCCAGTATGTTTTTTTTATTTTGGGGAATATTGTTCCATTGTTTCTTAATACTGCCAGAGCAACCCAGATCAACCTTTTCCAGATAGTATCTTAGCAGTCTATTTAGGAGAAATTAATGCTCGTAGCCAACACTCCACAGCTTTTTCAGATGTGGGGCTGTCTGTGCCTTTAATCAGTGTAAATCTACTTTTACATAAAACAGAAGTTAAAGTAAAGGTCTTTTTATGGTTTTAATTTTAAACTTTAAGTTGAAACTAAATTTGTCTCCATTCAGGACTTTTATGATTTAAGAAAAACAGAAGAAGTAACTGACTTTTTAGCAGTGGTTCACTTGCTAAATCCTATGCTGTTAATTTAGTATGAAAATCACATTTGTGTTATCCAAACACTACCCAGTATTTATTCTTTTAAAAAGTGTGCTACACCATAAAGAATGACATATATTCTGGTTTTCTTCATCTTTCATCAAATTTAGATATCTGTTTTGTGTTCATGCCTATAATGCTTGGATTAGGATATGAACAATATCCAGAACTAGTGCATATATTGGCCATAAGAAATGTCATAGGCAAATTTCACAGAATTACTTTTATATTTGTTTCTCATTGCTGTTTTTCTTCCTTCCTTGTATTTTTTCTTTTAGTGTTAAAAGTTTGTTTTTTTTTTTTT
>NDXB01013348.1:0-31502 GCA_002631895.1 Agapornis roseicollis | reverse complement strand
TTTTATATTTGTTTTCCTTTGTTTTTTTTTTCCTTCCTTTTTTTTTTTTTTTTTAGTTTTAAAATTTTTTTTTTTTTTTTTTAAAAAAAAAATCATGAATCAACCACTTCTGATTTGTAGTTGTTTTAGTGATTCAGTTTTTGTTATGCATTTTCTAATAAAATACTGATCATTTAATATTTAAATTTGCCTGCTGATTTTGGATAGTAGTTGTATACTTCTGTAATCTTTTTATGTAGAAATTATTCATAGTATCTAAAACTTCTAGAATAAGTGTGCCTGTATCCTTACAAGATAAAAAAAAAGAATGGAGTCAAAAGCAGTTTTGAGGTTTCTGCCGTCTTGTATGTAGCAGGATGCCAGTGCTTATGCATGCTTTACTGTAATAAAACTATGCTTGCAATTAAATCACAATTCGTTAATGTAATGTAATAATGCATGTAAGAAAATGTTCATATAATTCCCAACAGCCTGTACGAAATGCCAGTTAAACATGCATTTAAAACCAGTTTTATTTATAAATATGCTACATGAATGTCTGTCCTTTGTTTCTTTGGTCAGATTTTCACATAGAAGAAGCTGTGGAGTGGCCTGGGTTAGACCTCAAACTTGGCCAAGTTTCTGGGGTGGCTCTGGATGCTGAAAATAACCTAGTTATCTTCCACAGAGGTGACCGTGTTTGGGATGAAAAGTAAGTAGATGCTCTGCCAACTTGCATGCTAGAATGTCAAATTTGTGTTTGTATATTTTCTTAAGAAAAGACAAGATAGATTGAAATTCTCTTCCCATTGAAAATTCTGTCCTTTGGCTGAAAGTGCCTTTGACAGACTCAGAAAGGAAGTGGGGACTGACAGTTCAAGATGATGGGGTTGCTAGGTCTTCAGACCATAAGAATGTGTCTCCAGAGAAAAAGAACATAGAACATTAGGTTCTTAAACTGTATGGCCGTGTTCATGTGATATTCACCAAGATTCATTATCCCGACTTCTCCATGTGTTTTAGCAGGACTAATTAGCTTGGGAGAATGATGGTATGATATAATACTATTAGCACTTGGGTTCATGAAAAGCTAGCTGTTAACATATATTGTCTCCACTTGTGTTTTCATTTGCTTTCCTGTTTGCATCCACTGAACAAAATTAGATTGTTACAAGGCAATCTGTCAAAACAGGCTATGTTCTACTCAACTGATAAAATTTACTACATTTAGTGTCACTCAAAACAAACAGTAGTCCAAACTTTATAATGGACGTTTTTTGTAGTGTTTGTAAAGTAATATACTTCAAAGTATATTATATTAAGAAAAGAACATTCCAAATAAAACATAGTGTTCTTATTTGTACAGTATCCTTATGTCTTTGGGCATAAAAATGTCTAACTCTTTAGATAGGCACTTTGGAAAAAATTCCATGAAATTGTAACAGAATGCACTAGTCTGTTCTCCATATATATAGCCATAAGGCTAAAGAGTAGGGGTTTTATCAACTCTGATGAATTCACTTTAAGATAACAGTTTCTGAAAATTAGAAAAGACATCTTTCTCAATTTTATGATAACAAATTATGTCTAGAATACTGTTTTATGACACAAACTAAGTTCATTGGGGTTTTAGCTTAATACAGCAGATAAGGCAATTATTTATGTCTCAAGCATTACATCAGTGAGCTCTCCAGCTCAGGTATATAAATAGAGAGTACAAAATTGGGAAGGATGACACATACTGCAACTCGAATTACTCAAGCTTCAAGTAAATGTTGGTATTGATTGGGGTGGTTTTCATCCTCCTATGCCTGAACATAAGTGCTGTTCTTTATGTCATTAAAGAAAGATAGAAAAACATTTGAAAATAGGCTGGCAGTGTATTCATTTCTCCTGAAATGCATATTTTTGAGTGTCTGACAACAGAGGTATACTAACAGCTGGAGTTTGAGGCCAAGCAGTATTTGGAGAGTCCATAGATTTTAAACAAAACACAACAAAAATAACAGTCCTTAAAGTAAATAGTATGTGAGCATAATGAATCAACTGTATCAGTAGGCAGATTGAACTTCAGCTTTCTTATGGTATGGGTGCAGAAGAACATCAGAGCTCTGGTCTGGACTTTGGAAATCCATATACCTACCAGCTGTGCTGGGTAACGCTACAGGTTCACTTAACTCAGTTCTGTCCTCGGCACCAGCCATTGTTCATACTCTGAATATTTCTAGCATGTGAATATCAGACTTGCCAGAAAAATGCTGTATCTTCTATTTAGTAATGTTGATACGCACATCAGTCCTGTGTGGGAGGTTGCTGCATTTGCCATCATGTGGGGACTGAAGTTGGAACAAAGTGAAACTGGTTGGCCTTTTATATATAATCAGAAGCATTTAGGACCAGATATGTAACCAAGATGTACGATGAGCTGCTGTTAATTGAAGCTGGTTATGGGCCTTCCATAAAAATAATTACATATGATATATTAATTCATTTCAGAGTGGTTTTGTAAACCAGTTTGGGGGGGGGTTTTAATTCCCATGGAGGGTGGTTAATCAATACATAGAAAAGCTATTGTTGACAGGAACCCTTTATATCAGATAGGCTAAAACTTTCTTAGTCCTGTTTGTATACAGTATGTGACTTTAAAACCATGTATTTGGAAAACTTGCTGTGGTTAAGGTGTTGTTCCATATCTTGTGGCACAGAGGAGGCGCACACAGAGGTGTGCTCAGACAATCAGTCTTTCCTTTCTTTATCTTTGGGTAAGTAATGGGCATATGAAGTACTCTGGGGACCCTTTCATGGATTGTGCTGACAAGGAAGGAGTGTATGCGTGCTCACTTTTCAGTAAAAATGAATAAAAATTAAAGATTTGATAGGTAATTATTATGACTGTTGTGTGGTTGGGGGATAATACGTTATTAGACTTTTAAATTAACATTTATCATTAGCTGCAAACACACAGTTAATTGAGTATAATATTCCTTACCAAATCATAAATGTGATGAATCAGTCAAGCACCTGAAAGCCCAGAATTTGTTTTCCTGGTTTCAGTGCTTCACCATCATCATATAGATAAAACTAAACAAAAATTATTGTGCTGTTAGGCAATGCACAAATGTTTCCAATACATTATTAATGTATGCCTTAAAAGCTGAATCTTCATTCAGCTAAATACAGCTGGATGAATGGTCTGTGCTCTTTTATAAGGCAACTTCAGTTTACTTTAGAACACAAAAGCAGCTCTGCAGTGACAGGCCACAGATTTCCAGTGGCTGTAGCATTCCTTCTGTGCTTGATTCAAAAAGAAAGTAAATCCTTTTAAATAAGTCAGGTTCTTCTAACACATTGGCTCCTCAATTTCAGAACAATGTGCTATGTGCAGCATGTGCTGTTCAGAGTAAAAAAATTACAACTATTCAGCTATATAAGGAATGTGTCAGTTGGAAGATATTCTGCATTTTGTGATGAAAAAGCTGTATACTATTTATGCAATTTGTAAAAGATAGAATAGAGAATATAAACTGTGTTCTTGTGGCTGCCTTCTTAACAAGCTAGGCAGGTTCATTTAGGCTGAGCACAGTACCACAATGGTGATGGATATTCATAAAGAATAGTGCTCAAGGGTGTGCCTTCAGGGGTTATGCGATCAGGTGGTCTGTCTGAATTTAATAGGTAGCCCTCCGGAAGGATATTAGATTTAACAATAAATTGTATTAGTGTGAATTAGTCGGATGAGAAGTAGAAGAATAGCTGTGAAATTACATTGGGGATTGCAATCAGAAGTAGGGATGCATGCAGTTTATTTGTCCTTCGATATCAAACAAATATAAAACTTCAATTTTAGTTCTCTTTTGATATTAAACTGCAAGACTTACTAGAAAACAATGCTGCAGAGCAGTGTGACATACTATAGTAATGTGTCCAGTTACTTTGTTTGGGTTTTGGTCTTTCTTCTTCTAAGCTAACAGTAGTTGGCATAGTTTGTGTTCTCATTTGTCCTCCTTTATCAGTTGAAGCAAAGGGACATTGATTACTTGGGAAATTGGTCTCAAGTGCTGGGAAGGAAAGAGTGAGTGTGATTCTGTAGCATGCCAGTCTTTCTCCTAGTAAAGGAAATTTGAGGGGGAGAAGGTGCATGGAAAATAACTCACATAGACGCATGTCAAATTTCACTGTGCTTCCTTGGCATAAAATACCATACAATCTCTTACTTACACTGAAAGCACTTGGTTCCCTGAAGTGCTGCAGAGTTGTTAACAGGGAATACTTAGAAGTCTGGACAGCACTGGTAGTAAGAACCAAAATCACAGTAAGGAAAGCCAACCATTTTTTTTTTAAGTTGCCTAGATAGTCAGTTTTCCAGAGATGCAATCTTGGTTGGTTGGTTGGTTGTTTTTTTGCACAATATCTACTGATACTAAGAGTCTTTTCTGTGATTAGCTGTGCTGATTAATAATAATATTAGTAATAATGGCAGTCCAGTCTGCCCAGTGTTGGTTCTCCAGTTCTGGTCTTCCATACCCAGAGCAAGTCTTTAAGAGTATTAGGCTCCTTTTAAAATGAAACTATGTAAAACCAAAGGAACTTGTCACAAATTGTTACTGTCAGTAATTACAAAGAATAAAACAACACCTACTGAACCATGGTCAAAAAGCAGATACGCATCAGTAGGCCATTTTGTGCCTGTATATCTTCATCTCCCTGTGTCTCCCTACAGCATCATGGCAGAGTTTTTAAAAGGACTCAGTAGAGTGTTTTAGTAACTATCACCTTGTGCTTAATCATTCACAGTCATTACTGATTTCTGTCAGTTATTAAATAAACACTCACAGATAGTTACCATACATAATGGCAATAGCTAAATATTATTTTTTAATCATAGCCCATGCAGAAACTTAAACACATCCCATTATCAATTCTTCTGGTTATATATGAAGCCAGTATTGCTTTTCCATATTGAAAATTCTAAACATATAAATATTTAATATTATGCAGAGGAGAGGCTGCTGGGACTGTGCAATAAAAAGTTTTAATAGCTTCGTCCATAGTCTTCTCTGTGACTGTAAAGTATGTTCTTGTTTACTGAGTTGCATCAGCAATAGCTGTATTTCTCTTGGGATTAACAAATGGATTTAAAAATACAAGGTGGGAGTGGGGGGTGTTACTTTCATTTGCACATTTTTCATCCACAGTGAAACGCCATTTTCTAACATTTAGACTTACGTTTTGTTCAAAATATTTTACAGTCTCTACCTTCACTAAATGCTGAACCTATATTTCAATAGGTCAGAGTAATAGCCAACTTCCCCAGAGGGATATAGACAATCATATTTTTATTCTTCGTTAAGCATATGATATTTTATACCTAGTAAATGTCTTCTGGACAATTAATCTTGGTTCTTAATGTCTGAATGTTTAAATGTTGCTTATTTTAATGTATTCCACAAAGCCTTAAAATTGACTGTGGAGCTGTGGGGTAGAAGAGGAACACATCATACCCAATAGTCTCCTGGCAAGCACTCTCTGAAAAGAATAAGAACCTTAAGACCTGAATCTTTAGTAAGCTTTAGCAAAATATTAAATTGTGTTTGGGGAAAAAAGAAAAAACAAAAGGTAAAGATGCACAAACTGGCTTAGACAGTGCAGAGTATACTTGTTTTTACTGGCAGTTATGCCCTGGTAAATAGATGTATTTTTACTTAGGCTACATTATTTGAATTCCTGTTTCTGATTTGCTATGGCAGAGAAGATTAGAAAAAGAGTTTCTTGCTTGCTGACTTTAGGATTATCTTAATTGTTGTTGTGTTGATTTGGTGCTCCTTTAGTTTGGAAATCATAACCTCAGCAGGAAATGCAGACACTTAACACTAACTCTTACAATCATACAGTAATGCAATAAGGCTTATTTAAAGAAAAAAAGAAGGCAATAACCCCACACTGGAATTAAACTACAGAATTTGGCTTTAAGTTGCGTCTGAAAGGTTTATCAGTGTAACCTTCTAATGGTAGCTTTCTGTTCCAATATTTTTGTGTAGTTCTTTTGACAACACATTTGTTTATCAACAAAGAGGACTTGGACCAATTGAACAGAACACAATTCTTGTCCTACATCCAAGTAATGCAAAACTGCTTCATTCCTTGGGCAAAAGCCTGTAAGTTGCATTTGCTTTTATTAATCAGACTAACATTTCTCTGTATTTTACTCCATAAATGTCCCCAAAGCCATTTTTATGTTTTATATCATGTGACTGTAGTCTCTGAGTTTATTAAATTAATTATTACAAAATCAACAGCTAATAATTTGCCATCTTCTGTGTTGTCTAGCAATTCATGCAATTTCATCTGCCAGCCAAACAAAAATAGAGAGCTCATGAGTATTATATGTTGTCTTTAAGATACAAAATGCTAGCCTGAGTGAAATTCCAGAGATGAAATGGATTTTGTAGTTGAGACTCTCTTGTCAAGAAAATTCTATTCTGTAAAGTTCTTTTTCATTAAATACTACAAGTAGTTAGTATGTACTGTATTTGTTGACCTGTAGGTAAAAACTGAAATCTTCACACCTACATCACTGTTCCTGAAAGATGTTTTTAATTTGATTCTTTTGCATTTATGCTTGCAGATTTTATTTACCACATGGTTTGAGCATAGATAAAAATGGTAACTACTGGGTCACTGATGTAGCTCTCCATCAGGTATGTTTACATTAGCTTTAATAGTAGGATCATAATATTTTGCCAAAAACTGTTTTTGTTTTCCTAGAGACTTGACACAAGTATTTCTCTAGGCCTGTTAAGATAAACATTAAGAATATGCCTACAAAATGCCAACCCATGTGGCCTTCATGGAATATAGTTGTGTTGAAGTATTTACTAAACAGACATAGTAAAATAATGGACATTTGGAAATAAAAGTATCTGGTTTAAAACATTGATTCTTTTGAGAAATAAGAGATTTTTCTGCTACATCTTTACCTATCAAGTCTCTATACTTAAATCTAAAATGTGAAACTAACTCAATTTGCTGTAATCACAGGAAATTTATACTTATGCAGAAATTTCCTAGAATTGAGGCTATTGACAAGCTAGTAATGGATGTCATAGTCAATATATGCAGATTATGTTTGATATATATATATATATTTATTTTATACCCAGTAATAGATATTTTCCCATAGACAGTCATCCCTCTTATATTTCACCTTCTATAATGGAAACCTCTTCTCTTCCCCCCTTGACTGAAAAAAAAAGGTTTTCAAACTGGGACCAGATAAGAAAGAACCATTACTGACCTTAGGAGTTGCTTTGCAACCAGGCAGTGACAAAAATCATTTCTGTCAACCAACTGATGTGGCTGTGGATCCAAACACCGGCAGCATATATGTCTCTGATGGCTACTGTAACAGTCGAATCATTCAGTTCTCTCCGAATGGACTATACGTGATGCAGTGGGGAGAAGGTACAGGTCAGAGCTCTTGGTACTGCTGTTATCATGAACTCATCATGAGCCATGAAATTGCTGATGTTACTGTTACTCCTATTTATACATGTGTGTTAATGAAATACCTTTCAATACCTCAGCTTAGTCATTGCATTCAAATTTTCTCTCTTCTATTCATAATGGTACTTGTAGTAGTTACATATTCACTAATGATAAAAAATGGGAATTTGCTAGCATGCTTTCAGTACAAGTATTGGTGTGTCCTATCTTATCAAGAAAATGGCCTGACTTTCACAAAAAACCTTCTTTTTTTTAAACACTTGATCAATAATATAAGCCTTTACAATTTTTGCAACATTTATGCCATGATCCCATCTAATTTAATTTTTATGAATAATTACATTTCTGCCTTACTCAGATTTATATATCAAGCATTAAAGTACTCCAAATATTTCAGGGAAATAGTGTATTCATAAATCCAGGATTTACAATGATTACCACAATTTACTTATGTAAATGAGTAAAACCGCTAGAAGGAAGAGAGCAGACTGGTTTTATTCTTTTCCAATATTATATTGCATTATGTGACATATTGTTGTTTCTAAGCAAAACAGATGGTGCCAGTGTGTACTTTAACACAAACCTTGATATTTTATTTTGCAGAGACTTCTTTAGGCAGAGCGAAACCTGGACAGTTCCATATCCCTCACAGCTTAGCCCTGATCCCCGACTTCAGTCAGCTGTGTGTTGCCGACAGGGAAAACGGTCGAATTCAGTGCTTCAGGTTAGAGACCGGGGAGTTCATAAGAGAGATCAAGCACAAATCATTTGGAAGAGAGTTGTTTGCAGTTTCCTATGTTCCAGGTAATCTTTTTTCCTGTTCTCCAGATTTCAAGTAGTTGCTTTATACCAGTGTATTGCAGTACAGTGTTACTTCATAAGCAGTCCATCATGTTATCTTAGGACAGATATTTATTCTCTTTCAAAGTAGAGCTGATGTGATGGAAAATTTGAGAGCTGTCCTGTTTTCCTACTTCTGAGATGAGGGAAGCTTGTATATAATCTCTGCTTCTGAGAAATGATTAATTAGACTCCCTAAATGTTATGTCAACAGTTGGAAGATCTTGTTTGCTTCTTAGTGACTGCACAGTCAATACTTTGTTAATAATGCTTTAAAATGTACATTTCAAGCTCCATTAAAGAAAGGAAAAATAAAAAGGTTTCAGATTATCAAGAAAAGTTCTGGATTTCATAAAAAACCACTTTAACAGTTTGAAAAATTTATTGGTTTTAATATCACAATTTGGCTAACAATTACTGTAATAAGTTTTGGAGTTAGATTTTCAATACTGACACTGAAAGTAATGTAAACATCCAAAGAACTGGACAAGCAAATTTGGTGTGTCAGGCTAACTGTATAATTAGTATGAAATTTAGTATCAGGGCTATCTCTCTTACATCTGCCAGGAACCCAAGAAATGCTCTACAGAATGAGATACTTGTTACCTATAGATCTGTCTCTGACAGTGGCAACACCAGAGGCATTCTAAGGAGAATGTGTAAGCCTGGCTGCATTCTGTGATCCATTCCTCTCCTGCTCCTCATGCATCCACAAGCATTTTATTTAAGGGTGTTAGGAGGTAGCTCCTGATCTTTTCTTCATAGTATCTTCCTATAGACCTATTGCCCATGAGTTTTCCTAATCCCATTATAAGCTGGTTTGTACTGTCTGCCCCCTTGATCCTGCAATTACTGGCTCCAGAAGTTCACTACTCACTTTATTTTTTTAATCTAAAAAAGTGTCACAGTTTCATTGAGTGATTCTAAGTCTCAGCATTTTGGGAGTTGGTGAAAAACACTTCCACACTCCCCAGATCTGTTTCCTCTTAGCTTCTTCTGTCCAAACCAAAGAACTCCAGCCACCTTAATCTCTCCCTATAAGACATGTAATTGTTCAGCCCAGTGACTATTGTAGTTTCCTTGCTCTTCTAACATCTTTAACTTCATTAAGACTTTCTTGAGAGGCAGAGTGATCCAGTCTCAAGACTTTCTCAATATCCTCAAGCTTTTGGCTACTCTGCAGAACTCAGTACCTTCCTCAGACTGGGAGATGTCACTGTTTTCCCCATTTTTCAGGTCGTTGGTGAAGATTATTGAATGAAATTGTTTGTCTGCAATCCCTGCAGGTTTGCAGTACTCAGACTTCTCTATCCTGAAAAATTACAAGCTCTGCCCTTAAGCTCTGTTCTTTGCTTCCTGTACATTAGTGGGTCTTTCATTCAGCCTTGTGACAACTCACATTCTGTAATAGCTTCTAATGCACAACCTTGTCAAAGGTTTTCTGAAAATCCAAGCATATCTACAGAATCTCTGTTAGCTGTATGCTTTTTCTCCCCATTGAGAGGTGAGGCACAATTTCCCCTTAAAGAAAGATGTACCAACTTGTTTCCAACAGTCCACATGGGTACATGGCTTATTCTTCATTATAGTTTCTACCATCTTACTGGGTCTGGAGGCCAGAATAGTTGATGTGTACTTCCCAGGCACCATTTTGAGCCCTTCTTGTAGGAGGGCATTACTTTGGCAGTCTGCTAGTCTCCTGAAGGAGTGGTTGTTTGCAGTGCTAGGTTATTCCAGCTTGACCTGAAGTCTGTAATTTCGCATTTGACTTCCTTCTGAACTTGAATGAATGCTATCCAAACCTGGTGAATTGTTAACCTCCAACTTGTCTAACACCTTTTGCATATCTTCTTCCAGTTGAACTGGCTCCTCTGACCTATTAGCTACAAAAAAAATTGGGTGTCAGAATCTTCGCAACAGACTCAACAGAAAAAAATAATAAAACCTGAGCTTCTCTGCCACAGGTTCCTCATCAGCCTGAGTTGCCCTTTCACACCTTTTCCTCCTGTGGTCCCACTGATTCTCTAGCTGGCTTTCTGCTTCTGATGCATTTAAAGAATATTCCATTATCCCATCAAGTATCCTTATCAAAGCATTCTTCAGATACTTTTTTTTTTTATGCTTTCTAGTTCATTTTTTTTACATTTTACCAATCTGTAATCTATTTCTTGGCTTGTTCTTCTCCTTTGAACAAAATGTGCATCTTTATATGCCAAGCTTTCACCTGCAGTAACTTGCTTAACTTTCCTCTTTTGATTTAGTTTCCTATTGAGTTGACAGACATTTCAGTCTGTCTCTCTTTTTCTCTCAGCCATGCTTCTTTCATCTATACTATTCCAGTTCATCCTGATTATAGTTTGTTATATGTGTGTTTTTAAAGCAGATCTGGTGTTGTTGCAGGTCTCCTCTTTGCAGTTAATGGAATGCCTTACTCTGGAGAGGCAGAACCAGTACAAGGATTTGTGATGAACTTCTCTACTGGAGAAATAATTGATACTTTTATTCCACTTAGAAAGGTAGAGTATTGGACAAAGTGCCTGGTGCCTATAATTATATATATGAAAATGTTGGTAGCATCCTACTTCTCCAACTTTCATAATACAGTCATAGGAAATAAGATATTTTATAATGTAAGGTATTGAAAGGGAATTCTTTACCATATTAACTGAGAATCAGTTACTTTGTCATATTAACACTAGAATTTCAGGTCTTAGTTGCTACATGTGGTACACATTTGAAAAATATACTATCCTCAAGATGATTCTTACAGATAATACCTTCATTCAGGATAATGTTTACTTCATTGCCATCAAACAGTTCTTAAAAGCTAATTTAAGAGAAGAATGAATGGCTTGATGTATTCATATGTTTAGATTATAACTAATTGACAAAAAGTAGAGTGTATTCCTAATCAGAAATAATATTCAACTGTATGATTACATCGCTTCTTTACAGAAGGTTAGTTTGGAAGCTAAGGCTAAATGTCATTCATACAAACGTGTACATTAAAAATTATGTTTATTAAAAAAAAAAATAAATTCCACAGATTGTCTTAGACTAGACAATGAATTTGAAGATTCACATTTCTGGGTTACAGATATATTCTGTTATTTGCAGTTGAGTTTTAAATTCTGTTACAGAGAGGGTTTTATTCCCAAGTATATCAAATAGCTGTGTTGCATACAAACTCTGACAAAAACTAAATATGGGGGCTTGGGACCATGATTCATGATTTTTTAAAATATATATTTCATAGGATGAAATTGAATGAAAAATATAGATATAATTATTATAAATATTATAAATTTATAAATATTATAAATTCTATAAATGTTATAAATACGATAAATATATTTAGGTTGAATATTTTGAATAATCTCCATGTTGTTATCCTTGGAGAAGGCAAACATACCACAGAAATTTAATTCCTCTCCCCTGACTCCTGTTAGGCCTTCACACCATCAGCTACTGCTTTTTCCAGTCTAAGGACTGAATATGACCAGTCTCAAGCCCAGGATTAAGGAGACCGCATGAACCTGTAGACATTAAAGAATAATCTGTGACTGCTTATCTTCACAGAGCTTTGAGATGCCACATGATGTTGTTGCTTCAGAAGATAAAACAGTATTTGTTGGAGATGTTCATGCCAGAGCAGTGTGGAAGTTTGCATCCACAGGAAGTATGTTCTTTTTGTTCTTAATGTCAAAGCTTCACATTCTGTATCTTCAAGTCAGTACTACTTAGCTGGTACCACTGGCCAAAAGCTTGTTGGCTTAATGACAATGATTTAAGTACCCTACAAGCTCTGCCTGCAGAATTTGTGTGCTACAGGTCTGTTTGCATTAAAAGACCATTCTTAGCATTGCTACATGCCCTGTCAAACAAATGTCCTGAGTGCATGAGTTTGTCACAGGAGGAATCAAAATGCATTTGCCTTGTGGTACATCTGTCGCTTGTCATGTCACTACCTACTTAAACAATAGCATGATTTTTCAGCATTTTAGTAATTTTAATGTATCATTTGCTAAGAGGTCAACTGCTTCATTTTGAGGTTATCATACAGGAAACTCCCAGGGGCTGAAGTAAAAACACAAGTCAACTTAAAATCTAGGATAATTTGAAGTCCTGTTTCCATGAAGTGGAAACACTTCCCAGTTCTAATCTAGTAACACCCAAGGCAAGCAGCCTGACTTCAGTGAGAGGGACCTGATTAGTCAGACATCAATTTAGTAGGATTCAAAGAGAGTTTAGATATTTTACAGGAATAAAAATATAATCCACTGTTACATTATACTGGATAAAAAATGTATGAGAGAGATAAAGCTCAGGCTTCAGGGTGTTAGTCAGCCAGTAAGACTCTGCTGCTACAAATGAACTTCTGACTAAGCTAGTTATTCCATATTTGTCCAGTTATAATTCATGGATTTTCCTTTGGGGCATCTGGTATCAGCTCTCTTAGTAACAGGAGACTGGACCACATAAATTGTAATTCTGACTGGGTAAGACTTTTTGTGCATATAGTAACCTGAAGAAAAATTCTGGGCCTTTATTTAAAGAAACATTAGAATAAAATAATAATGGAATTATTCATCACCTGCAGGTGGAGGAAAGGCCATGTATATAATTTTCTTTTTAGCTTTATCTGCAGTATAAAACTGCAGTAGCTAGTGAGCCCAGAATCAGACAGCCTTTAATCCATTGTGATTTTTATTATAATCAACATTTTATTTTTTTCGGACTCCCTTGAATCTTGTGCCCATAAAATCTCTCTGTGGCGTAAGAGTTTCTTATTGCAAGCACCTTCCAGGTATTGCAAACACCTCTTTCTTATTTCCATGGCCTTGTGAGCTATTTAATCATTTATATTGACTCTCCTTGGTGAAGCTGATGGGATTGTTTACTGTAGGATTGTACTGAACATTTGAGAAAGCTAGCAGAGAAATGTCACTGTCTTTCTGAAATGTCAGTTGTCCTGAAGAATAATTTTGTTTTACAGAAATGGAACATCGGTCAGTTAAAAAGGCTGGTATTGAGGTACAGGAAATAAAAGGTTAGTCTGATTCATAATGGAAATGAAGAAACCAGTATTTTCACATAGATTAGGAACAGGCTTCTGCCAAGTTGGAGGCAAGAGCGCTATCTAATTCGACTGCTGCTTTTCACCATCATTTCATACAGATAAAATGAGCAGTGTTACTTATTAGAGGCTATTTTGCAGCAAATCCAAACATTTCATTTTCAGTGATGACAAGTGCTTCACAGGCACTAAGATAAGAATTCAACTAGTGGATTAATTCTGTACCACCATCTGGTATGGTCCTGATTGGTATCTGTGTCAGCTCCCTTTAGATGCAGAAATATCTCTGAAATGTAACTGTGATAGTTACATACACACACACACCAGCACCCTTCCCTCTGTTTTACAAGCCTCAACCAAAAAACTTAGTTAAAATGGCAAATGGTTTACCTTTCTGCATAGTCGTTCAATACACAGCCTTGCCAGTCATACCATATGGCAAAACCCCCCAAATTTTTCTATTTATATTTATTTCCCTAGGTTTACTGCCTTTTTTTTCCCCTTATCGTCATGAAAATGACAAGAAAAACAAAAAGAAAATAAAAACATGTAAAAACTTACTGTAAGGAGATAAAGAAATACATGTAGAGATCGAAGGGGTGAAATAGCAGTTTCAGAGGATGAGAAGCAGTTTTAACCATTTGTATCATTATGTAAGTCCTTTATGTCGAAAAGGAAAAGTTCATTTCCCTCTCAGAAAAACAGTACCAGTTTGCTGAGAGGTCTCTATAAAATATGCACACATTTGTAAATGTTTTTCTTTGGCTGAATCAGAGCTTGTGTGATTTGCTTTAGCCGTGTATATGCAGACAGAGGAGAATGCCAACAGATCCCAACTGGCAATTCCAAGCATATAGAACAAAGTATAATAAAGGAGGCTGAAATTATAAAACAGTTAAGTCCTTATTGTCAAAATAGTTATCCTTCTGTTTTCTCTCTATCAGCCCTACTAAGGCACTCAGAAGTGAAATGTTCACAATGCAGCATTCATAGTAGAACATATCTAGAGATACATTAAAAATGCATATTGGCTTCTTTAGGAAGATAGCTAGCTGATGGTCCTAATGCTATGGAGAAAACTGCAATAGTACCACCAGAAACAGTTCTTAAGTAACAAACTCTAAAACTGTTTAGGGTACCTGTACTGAAATAAACATATTTCAACTCCACTTGAAGAAAACAGGTAGCTAATGGACTTTGTGTCATCCTCTGCTTAATAAATGGGCAGGAGTGGCATGTATTGTCACAACCTCCTTGTGGCAGGCTGTTACTGTTGTGCTGCTATGAAGTGGGGACTGTGGAGATGTAGGAGTTCTCCTGTGTGGAGAACGGTAGTTTTGCTCAGAGGTGGACAAGACAGTGGAGGAAGGTTGCTCTTGGCTGTAACTACTACTTGAACAGACAGCATTATAATTGTTACCACTGTATTAGTGTGTTCAGTGTAAACTGAAGCATTTGCTATTCTTTCAGAACAAAACATCATTTTAAGTTTGATACTGAATCAAAATGGAGTTGATTTGGAGTGTCTTCCTGACACAGCTACTTAAGACACGCAGCTGTCGTGGTTAAAGCCCATCCAGTCACTCAGAACCATGCAGCCACTCACTCACTTCCTCCTCTTTTCCTCCTCCTGCAGAGATTTGGGAGAGAATCAAAAGAATGTAACTCCCACAGGTTCAGATAAGAACAGCACAGTAACTAAGGTATAAGACAAATCACTGCTGCTACCACTGATAAGAATAATGATAAGGGAAATAACAAGGGGAGAGAATACAAAACTAAAAGGAGAAAGATAAAAAAGCAATAAGCACAAGTGGTGCACAATACAACTGCTCACCAACTGCCAACCAATACACAGCCGGACCTGAGCAGCAATGTGAGCCTTCTGGGTAGCTCCCCCCATTTTATGTAGTGGGCATGACGTGCTGTGGTATGGAATATATCTTTGGCTGGGTCAGGTTGGGGGTCCTGTCTCTACTTCCTCTCAGCTTCCTGTGCCCCTTTATCACTGGCAGAGCATGAGACTGAGGAAGTCCTTGATTGGGGTAAACATTACTTAGCAACAACTAAAACATGGGTGTGTTATCAGCCTTGTTCTCAGACTAAAGACAAAACACAGCACTGCACCAGCTACCAGGAAGTAAAAAAATAACTGGTTACAGCCATACCCAGGACAGCAGTGAAATCAGACTTTAAAATACATAGCTAGGCGTATTTACTCATTAAGTTAGCACAAAGCATATGATTCTTTATGCACATACAAAACAGCATAGAAGATTTTATTGGAATTGGTTTTCTCCTTGTAGGTGGAGAGGTAATAAATTAGTTAGAAATGCTTAGGTGCAGTTTTCAGAAGTTCTCCAGACTTTCAGAGCCAAAGTTCTCTCATGGGAGTTTGGAAAATACAGCCTTTTGTCACAAGTTTTATTAAAAAGAACTTTAAATGCCTTTTTTTTTATGATAATACATAATATACTGAATTTCTACATTGCATGTGGAAGTGTTATTATCAGAATGAGATATTTATTTGATATTACATCACACACCTACTTGCAAAAATAGATCTTTTGGGGATTTCCCTGTCCTTTAAATCATAAATATTTTTAAGAATAAACTCTCCCTTACACCTCTCCTTTCCCCATTGCGAAAAAGGAAGAGCATCTTTGCTAGTGAGTGATATAATTCAGACTCTCTCTGCCTTACTTTGGGATAACATCAGCAAGAGCTAAAAATGTCTCCGTAAGTGTTTTTCCTTTGTGTCCTTGTTACTCCTTGTTATACACTTCAGGTATCCTAGTTTGTTCTTTAATGCCTTGTTCTGTTGCTTGATGCAAATGGATTACATGCTGAAATTGTCTTCTCTTTAAAGAATCAGGAACAGTTGTAGAAGGCAGATTGAAAAACAACCCAGAATCAACAGACCTTGTAAAGAAGCAGGAAAAACAACATTTAGTCCAACAACACACCAGCACTGGAATTTCCTTTGTTCTTATTACAACTCTTCTAATTATCCCTGTTGTTGTTCTGCTGGCAATTTTATTATTTATTCGGTGGAGGAAGACAACTGTCTATGGAGGTAACTGTGAGTAACTCTAGAAAACAGGTTTTTATTATTGCAGTTCAAAACACTGCTGAATACTGAGGCTTGAGGGTATGAAGAGAGAGGCTCACTGTCCCTTTACCCTTCTGAACAGTTAGTGTGACACTGCATGCAAACAGAGAATCAGTGTGCACACAGCGACTGCAGCCTTTAACATTACATCTCAAGCCACCACCTTTTCCGAACATGTATCTAAAACTTTCATTGGTGTCAAGCCAAAAATTTGTGTCTCAGAAACGAGATAGTTAGAATATATTCATGTTACAAAATTTGTCTCTAGAATACATAAATTTTAATACTTTTGAGCATAGTTTGATTTTCAGTTTGGGATCTTTAAATTTTTGAGAACAAAGGACTCTAAAAATATACACAAAAAGCAAACAGATAACAGTTACAAGGCATTATATATTATTGTTTATTGCTACCTTGTGCATTTTGTGAGTCAGATACCATAATGGACCTCTACCCATTGCTGTGAGAGCTTTAACTGGTACTTACAATGCTATGTAAATTTGCTGCTAGTTCACATTTCATAGTAAATTATTTTTGAGAAAATGGTAGACTAATGTAGGAGTTTGATCATGATGCTTTGCATTGCATAAATAGCTTTATCAAGATACTCTCATCAAGAAAAGAAAATGTACATGCTAGTTCTTCTACTGTCTAGGGCATACAATGGCAGATTAGGTAATTCGGAGATCTTCTGTTGCGGTGCAGCTGAACTGGATGTATTTTATTTGAAGATTTCAAATAAAAGCTTCCTAACTTCTTTGTGTTCAAACAAGTTTAGCACATTAGATATGCTAACACTCTAGACTACTGCAGTACTGCCATTAATGGATATGATCTGTAATAGCATCTTTGCATTCCAGTTGGATTCAAGCAGTGTTTGAATTTACTGTGTCAAGGAGCATGATACAGGTGCATTGGTAAAAGTAACTTCTTACACAGGTTTATGAAAACTACCTAGTATATAAGAAAAGACAGATGGGAAGAGGTAGCAGGGAGGAGGATAGATGCAGTGTGTGAAGCACAAGAGAAAACTTCTCCAAAATACCTGGAGAAATTAACTGCCTTCCATAAAGACAGTCTTCTTTCAAGGGAAATTATACCATTTCAAATGTCAAGCTGCACTTTGCAGTGTGCTGCAGTGTAGTTGTCTACATTATAAATAGCAAGTTATTGTCCTTCCGGTAAACTCTTCACAGTAACATGAGTGAACAGTTGAGGGAATTAAATTCTCAGAAATATCTTGCATGTGAATCTTCTTAATGGTTGAATTGGCATAAACTGTACATCTGTGATATGGTGATTTTTGTTAGGAATTACAATTTCACCTTAGTCAAGAAACTGGAAAGTATCACTTTTGCTTGTTGGAGCTGCTGATCGATTTGGTGAATGTCTGTGCTTTGTAGCCTAGATAATTATCTAGTTAATTTTGCGGGTTTATATTTCATATTTCTTTTATATTTAGTCATAGAATATGATTTTTTTTAGCTTATTTTTGAAATCTACTTTGTTTTTTAGGTGATGGGGAACACAAACTCGATTCAAGTTCAGGAAGAATTTTAGGCAGAGTTAGAGGTAGGTCTGAGTCATTCAGGATCTTCTAAGAACAATAAATCGAGGCTTTTTTCCTATCCGCTTCTAGCTGAATAACAGGTTTGATGGAATGTTCTCAGAGAAAGGATTGGGGGCAAACCTCCGGTGTTTTGTGGAAATGTATTCTATGACACCTTTCATCCATCATTATCTGCCCACTGAAGAGGATGTGTCACTACCAGTGGCAGAGCAGTACCTGTTATAATGGGTTATCTAAATCTGCTGAAGGAAATAAAGCACTTTGAGCGGCAAACTTGGGAACACACGTAGGCTACATAAAGACTTAGTGAAACAACGGATGCTGTTTAAAACTTCTACTGCAAAAATTAATTTCCTTTCTCATTCATAATCTCTGTACTTAGCTTTTGCAGCTAATGTGCTGATCTTTAAAAACAATTTCTGTAAGGACACGTAAAATAGTCTCCATTATCCTGGTGAATCAGTAGATAGGTTTTTATTCCCCCACAGAGTAAAGTAAAGTTTACAACAAACCTTTCCTTTCCACAGGGAAAGGAAGTGGTGGCCTTAACCTTGGGAACTTTTTTGCAAGTCACAAGAGCTACAGTCGAAAAGGTTTTGACCGAGTGAGCACTGAAGGCAGTGATCAAGAAAAAGATGAAGATGAAGGCACAGATTCAGAGGAAGAGTGTTCAGCACCTCCAACTCCACCAGCACCTTCATCCTCCTGAAACCAGCCTTTAAGTTCTCCATTATACGATCCAATCCAAAAAGTCATATTCCCTTTCCCTTAAGCACGTTTAAGATTTTGTGTATTTAATTGTAAACTGTACTAGTCTGTGTGGGGCTGTACACTGGTTCCTTTAGTTTTTGTTTGGTTTTAGTTCTGTTTTTTAGGTAGAGGAGTGTAGGAAAGTTCCATATCAGTGCTGTTGTTTTTTATGTGAGTATCTTAATAAAGCGAAGTCTTCTAATTGCAGCACTGATATAAAGCAGTAGTATTTTCTCATTTTAAACTGGGGATCTTGTAAATAATTCATACTATCTGCTTCATCAAAATACTTTTCCTGTAACTATTCAGTTGCCAATTTCTGTTTTGTGCCTTTCCTCTTCAATGTCCTTAACCTGTTGCAGTACAGAGAAAATACAGTGCCACAAGAGAAAAAGCTGCTAAATCTTCTTCTATTTTTTTAAAATCACTAACATTATATTGCATTGAAGAAAAAAGTCTCTATTTAATTTTTTTTCTTCTTCCAAACTTGATGTGTTTCTGGGATGTCTTATTTTTAGATGGTATCACTGTTAGAACACTATTTTCAGAAGCTGAATGTAATTTGTGTAATAAAGTATTTGCAAAGCATTAGCTGTCAGAGTGCACTTTGGAATTTTTTGCATATTTCAGGTGGTTTTGTACCACTTTTGTGAAAGTTACACAGGCCACTTAATGCAGTAAATAATTCAATGCCTTCAACCAGAAAAAGAGGGAAAAAAAAGGAGCTATTTTGTACAGAAGCTGCAAAAATTTGTTGCTATGTCACAAGGGTTTTTTTTTTAAAGATAATTATTTACATACATGTACAAAGTCAAGCTTAAAGAAGACTTGTATAATAAAACTGCAGCATATTTACTTTAATAAAACCTGGTCAGAGCTGAGAGGAAACCTGTGTCTCACATTATATATGCAAACTAGCCAGGTACCTGATATGCAGTACTGATTATCTTGTTTCTCCATGCTCCCTTACTCATTCATAAAACAGCAGCCCTCAATCCTGCAATGCGTTCTCTCATTGAATGACCTGCCACACAATTATTCCAGCTGCATGAGTCACACCTCAAGTGTGAATCACTGTATGACGTTATTGTGCTGATTTATGGGTCTCATTTGAGGACCAGAGCATGATTAATCTGCTGTATTACGAACACAGTGCATGCAGCTCTAATTGTCGCAGACCTTCATGAAACGTCTCATTATCGTCATTGCAGGTGTTGCAATAGGCTGCTGCCGGTGGTGAGCTTGAAAAGCAGGCTTTGGGTTTCTCATGGCAGCAGGTTTTACAAGGTGTTGTGTGAGGCAGTAAGGGTAACAACAACAAGATCTTCTCCCCCAGCAACATTTTGTAAATCTCCTTTCTCTGGGACAAAAACTTGAAGTCCTTGATAGGTTGCTTTTTCTCAAGTTAAACCTCCAGGACAGCTTTCTAAAAGGCTGGGGTGCAGGCTCAGTTTCACATGAGACGTATTTAGTGCATACTCTAAGTTGCTTCCTCTCCTGCTAATCTCTGTTTCCCTAATGTTACAAGGAAAATGGCCTGTTTCTGTCTCGCTTTTTGAAAGCAGGGCAATGTTACTTTTATCTGTCTGTGACACTGATCCCCTTGAATATGAATAAAACCACATAAGGTAGCTGGGAAGGATCTCCTAAAGCTGTCTGAAAATATGACAGGTCACTAGTTTACAGTAAGTTTTCAATGAGGGCCATAAGAAAGCAGTGCTATACACCACTGATATGATAGCTAGTGTATGTGGCATCAGTTCTGAAAGATCACAGCTTCTCTCGAAAGCAATTGGTATTTTTTTCTAACAATTGGAAATCTCGCATTATGTCTACACTGATGTGTGTTCTGTGCTTCTGTAGCTTAGGTTGATGAAGATAATATGTAGGTGCCTCCTTCCCCTTCGCCTTTATTTGAACGTTATCTCCAATTGAAAGACAAAAAAAAAAAAAAGAAAAGCTTTGTTGATGGGGGAGTAGCCAAACACACTTTAATTGTAAATACAAGCTAAGACAGATTAATTCAGTGTCAGCCATAATCTCTGCTCTCTGAAATTTGGGTCTGTATAATAGTCCTGGGCTGCATAAAGAGGAACAAGCCAAGGCAGGGGATTCTCCCCCTCTGCTCAGCAATGGGGAGACCCCCCCCCCCCCCCCCGCAGTCCTGCTTCCAGCTCTTGGACAACACAAGAGGGATGTGGAGCTTTTGGAATCCAGAGGAGGCCACAGAGATGCTGTGAGGGCTGGAGCAGCTCTGCTCTAGAGATACACTGAGAGAGCTGGGCTGGTTCAGCCTGGAGAAGAGAAAGCTCCTTAAGGGGAGACCTTAGAGCAGCTCCCATGTCTGAAAGGGTGACAACAAGGGCCTGTATGGACAGGGCAAGGGGGAATGGCTTTAACCTGACAGATGGGAGACTGAGATGAGCTCTTAGGAAGACATTCTTTCATATGAGGGTGGTGAAGCCCTGGCACAGGTTGCCCAGAGAAGCTGTGGCTGTCCCATCCCTTGCCAGAGTTCAAGGTCAGGCTGGACCCGGCTTGAAGCAACCTGGTGTAGTGGAAAGTGTCCATGCTGTGGTCTTAAAGGTGAGCTTTAAGGTTGCTTCCAACCAAAACCATTCTATGATTCTATGATAACTGCATCAACAGAAAAACAACTACTTCCCAGCAGCAAGCAAATTTCAGCACCTCCAGCTGCATGCTCTTATTTTCATACAGGTGCAATGGCTGACAATCTGAACCTGCTTAAAGGGACTGAATGTTCCATCTGTCTTATTAAAGCCGCATCTTATGAAAACAATGTACCAGAGATTTCATACTGCAATAGAAAATTAATGTAAAAAGAAAAACACAAGCTTTCTGTAATCATAGCTCTTGTTTTAGCCAGCAGACCATTCTCTACCCTCCTATGCTCTATGTGATAATATTTTTGTTTAGGTATTAGACTGAATACTGGTTACTGAATCTCAGCTAGCATGCATGCATTTAGTTTAGTTTCAGCAATTGTCCCAGTTAAGACTGAGCTTTTTAATGAACAACATGAAAATGCACATCTTCAGACTTCAAAGACATGACACTGATCTTTTCTTAAGCCTTTTTAAGATGGAAGAATCCTGGGTACTTTAGGGGCTGAATATTTTCATTAAAATTAGGCTGGAGAAGTAGCTAACTGGCTTTCCCTGTGGTAGTGCTGTATCGAGCACGGTTTTGAGCAGTCTGACACACTGGATGGCCTTCAGAGCAATAGGAAGGTGGCTGCTATCCACTGGGAAGCAATGCCAGGTAGTTTGCACTGAACCAGCTGCAAGTGAGGGCAGAGGGGGGCAACTGCACAAGGAGAATGCACTGAACTGACATGTGCAGGTTGTCACCCACATCACCTGAAGGTGTCCCAATTAAGTGAAATTACCATCCCAATTAAGCAGCTGTCCTTGTCACAAGTATCATTAGGTTTAATTTGATTCCTTGGGAAGCACCTTGATTAAGTAGAGTTTTCTAATTAAGCAGTGCACTGCAGTAGTTAATGAGAATTTACAGATCAACGCAGTAAATTGCAACAGCTTCTTGCTTGCCAAAGCTGGATTTATTTGTGTTTTATCAGAACTTTTAGGTCATTGATGTCTGTCATGCTAAAGAGGTTTAGGATTAAGTTTGAGTCATGGTACAGAGAAGGCTTCGTTGATTTTTATCTTGCCATTCAAACACACATGGGAACCCTTTTGAAAGACCACTTATGTATTAGTGATGAAAGTTGCAGGGATCAGATCATTGCTGAGCAATTCAAAAGCAAGTTTATTATCTAATTGCACATTAGAACACACTTTTAAATTTGAAAGACTGTGTGCATAGTTTGTGTGGATTCATGTAATGTGCTAATAAAAAAACCAAACAAAAAACAACAAATACCCAAATGTCCTGTTACGAGCTGAAATTAGAAAGTTTACATTTTCTGTGTAAAGTAGATGCTAGTAAACCCTGGACTTCAGCACCCTGATATGGCTTTAGCTGTTTATTTAATTGTTAGATGTGAAAATATTTTTTTCTCCTTTGCAAATTATCAAAACTTGTTGGCAAAATTTACACTGTAACTGCTCCTCAAAGTCCTCTACAATAACTGTGAAAAATGTAGATTCATCTGCATAGCTAATCAGTACTGGAACAAGGAAAGATGGGAGCTAACAGTGTAAGGGAGGATTTTCAATCATATCCAGTGGCAGATACTTATCCAAGCAAAACCTACGAACTTCTTGCTGTTTCTGGACATGGTGCCTGGAAAACCTAACAAAGCATCCAGCTGGCTTTGTTTTACATGGACTTGGAGAAGTACATAGGAGAGCTGCATGGGAATCAGTGTGGGAGCTGCACTAGGGTTTTCTAAATACAGCAGTTCACAAAGGCATGTTTGCTGAATGCTCCTTTCTGCAGCTCCTTTCCGCTCCTGTTTCCTATCAAATTAGTTACACTTGAAGCACATGACATCCTGCGAGTGAAGCTCAGTGCGATTTCATTGTACAGCTTTTAACAAAATACACAGAAGATGTAGAGCAAATTTTTCCTATGGAACTGTGCCAAAAAATACCATTTTAGAGATGTGATGGAGCAATTTGTTCCCATCAAATAGTCAGTGGTAATGGTTCAGCAAACCAGGGAAACTGCTGCTAATTAGCAGCTACATTTATTTTTCAAGCTGAATTGTGTAAGAAACCTAAAATCTTCCATTTTTTATTTTTTTATTTTTATTTTTTTTTTTTTTAGATTAGAATTTGAGAATTTGGTCAGAAAGGGGATGAGGCAACCATATACCGAGCCATAAAAAGCTGAAGTTGGTGCTACTTACCCTGCAGGCTCTAAGAGCAAAACCCTGCCCTGGCTACTTCATTCCTCAGTACTTTGATACCCTTCCCACCATGTTTGTTACTGCTTTTCTCAGCAATGGCAGCACATCCTAAAACTGCAGATCAGAAGAAAATTACTTCCATCAAAGATGGCTGAATCTCACAAGTCTGACATGTGCTCTTGAGCTGGGGCTCAGGTTAAACACACAAAAAACTGGAGGGATGGCATTTGTATGTGAGATCCAGCTCACAGCAACCAAGGTTTAACGAGTACTGAAACATGCTCAGTTCTTAGGAAGCTGCAAAGCTTTGCTGAATGTTTGCCGCAGTTGGCAGCTATGGTATAAAGTACCTAATGGCAGATTGCTTTTGTACTAAGTAACTTACGTGACAAGTCAGTCATGCTGCCTTCACAGGCTGCAGGTCACACAGCTCTCAGACACATACCTATGCTTATACAGTTGTCGTCATACAGCAAAAGCTGTAACCAGGTGGTGATTTTGCCGAGAACAAAGTTTGGGAACGACAGGCTGAGCCATAAACCACCGGGCAGCACTTTGTGAGAGCATCACCTCACCGTGCTGCAGAGTAGACCTGCAGACACAGGCTGCCACCGTGCGACCAGCCCAGTGGGGAGGCACTGCAGAAAGCCATCGCTCAGATGTAAGCCCAAGAATAAATCCCAAACATCTGCGGATTGGAACTTACACGAGTTAAGAAATTAACACAAGTTAACAAATAAAGCTTGCCAGTGGAATACCATAACCACGTGTTAAATCTTGTTCTGCTCCTATTTAGTCTGCTATCCTTTACCTACATCTTAAATCTGTGGGAGTGATGCATGGTACCTCTGACTGAATAAACACTCAAAATCAGTCTGATGGGGAAGCCCATGAATTATTTACTGCTGAAATCTGCTGAAATTCTGCTCAAAATATGGAACTCGTTTTCTTGTGGACTTTCCTATTGGAGCTTTCGCCACTATGCCTGCCAACTTCAGGAAAAGTAATGAGTATTTTTTCTGTATGTCTGGGATCTGACATGGTGCTATTCACTTTGCATAGATGGAAGATGCAAGGCATGGAGATTAAAGGCATAAATTGTCAAAAGGCATCAACTCACTCTAAGTACTGAACTTGTGAAATCTGATTTATTCTTATCTAACCCAGTTACTTAGATACTGCTTTATATAGTCAAGACCTGCTGCTTGCTACCACTTGCAGCTCTGAATACTGCAGGTCTGCTGATGAAAGCTCAGAGATTTTTGTCAAGCACTCAGAAAAAGACTGCGTGAGTAATGACTTGTAAATAATGGCAAGTTGTATCCAAGTGATCTGTGGACCACTGCACTAGCAACCTGTAGCAGGGCAGCACTGACTTGCAGACTGGGGATGATTTATTTCCTACAACCTGCCTTGCTTGATGGCATACTTATTTCTGCTACCAGCGCAGCAAGGTTCCTGCAGATCCCTTTGTCACTGTTGCACAGTAAGATGGACTGCACACAGTGGCAGCCAGGAGCCCTGTGGAAAGATAAACCCATGTACCTATCCTCAGAGTCTGCAATAATGCCTACCGCAACAGGACATACAGGTAGGCAGATGAGGCAACCTGAATTTGTATTTGCAAATCTAGCCCTTGTTTGTGTACAAGTAGGGAGAAGGAAAGGGGAGCTGACTGAGGAATGCAACTCTCAGGATTAATAGCTGATGAATCTAATGTTTTAAAATTAAGTTACTGTCTGGTTACTTATACCTAGAAGAGCCTTCCTTTTCAATTTTGAAGCTTTCTGTGTACTGCTTTTCACTCCAAATATCCACATAGCTTGACTACCAAGATTTCAACAGCAGGCTAGCAGGTATTCTAATAAGTGTAGAAAAGCATAATACCCATTTCCTGAAGATACCGCTAAATCCGGTTTATTTGTGTCAATTTTAGCCTTCTAATTTAAAAGTGTATGATCTTGGTAATTTCTAACATGACATTTCTTTCTGTAGAACTCATAGGTGGGCAGTGTACTCTCAGGCCAACAGATAATGACTGCTGCTGTGTCTTCATCACCTTGTGAGGCTCTAGAGCCCACATCTTTCATTTTTTGATAGTCCAGGAAGTTAATTGAAAGCATCCACTCCCCTGTAATCCCCAAAAAATACTCCATTACACATTTGGAAAATACTGAGTTACTATGACACTAAGTCATTAGAGTAATGATGTCTGCTGCAAAAGTACGTTAATAGGGATGTCACACCTACGCAAGTGAGTAAAGCAGCTTATATGACTCTTAAAAGTGGTATTTTCAGGTCTGTTAACTGCTTGCTGTGAAAAGCAAATCATGACTGACTGTTGCCCTCCACAAGGGAACATTCAGTTCTAGGGAAAAGGTAAAATATTTTAAGTCGCTGTAGATGGAAAGCAAGAACATCCTAACATGGAATGGGCAAACGCTATACAAAACTTCAGGAAGTATTCAAACAAGAGGTGAAATGTTTTCATTCCACAGTAAAACACTTTGAGTACAGCACCTTTCCACTAGCAGGTGGGTTTTGTTGTGTTCTGCATCAGTGAGCAATCAAACCCAAAGCATAAACATTCACAGTTCTGTGTGATACGACATCTGCATCTTTTCTCTCATGCTGTACTTCCTTCTGCTCCTCCCCTCTAAACAACTTGCCAAGATGGGGCAAACACTCAATTAAAAAGCAGAATTTCTAAGAATTCTGTTACAAAACAGTCATTTGCTATTGTTCTATCACAAATCAAACCTTCGTGCCAGTGAAAAAGAGATAGACATCCATGTATGTATCCAAATCGGTTTAAATACAGACCAGGTCTGTAGGCATGTCACAGCTCACCATGGTCACAAGCATACACCGAACAATGCTTTGCTATTGCAAGGGTGCAAGTGGTTTCTCTAAATTTCCCGAAGTCCATTGTGCTGTTTGCAATGTCTCAGGTTTCCTGGTGGGCATTTTTCACAGTTTCCATGGACTGTTTTTCATGCCATTAGTTTGAAACCCATATATATTATTGCAGTGAACCTCCCACATGCAGAGTAGGCCCACTTATGCGCATGGAAGAGGCATTAATATCTCCTTGTTAATATAGTAGATCAAAATTACCAGGAAGCCTGAACGATCAGCATTACACAGCACAGAAAACTCTTCTTTGGCTTTCCCATTTCTCTGTCACTGTAGCATTTTCTTTCTCTCCAGTGTAGCTATAACAAGTACACAGCACTTGCATTGCCCCAGAGCTTCCCCAGGAAACAGGTCTGCTGTGCTGCCTGCAAATAAGGAACTGATCAGTAGAGGTAAATAAAAATAGAGGGAATGATTCTCTCTTACACCTAATAAAGCAGAAAACAGTCTTGTACAGAGCTCCCATTTTACCCAACCTTTTTTTCTGCATGCACTCTATTTCATGTGCACACACACACAATATAACAAACCCATCCTAGCAGAAGATGGCACTTAAGTCAATTGTAGTGGAAAAAAAGAAGGTACATAAGGAGGCTTAAAAAGCCTGGACCTCTGTTAAGGATTAGCATAGGAACAATTTAGGCTGCCACATCATCATCATGATATGAACATCCAATGCCCAAGGCACAGAGCACCCAAACAGATTATTGTCTTTGAGCTACTAGTCCAGGGAAAAAATACTGTATAACCACAGTGCTCATTACTGGGTGAAAAAAAATAAATCAACAATTACTGGTTGTGTCATATTTACATGTGGAGTTTGATTTTTTTCCTGCTGCAACTGGGTTGACAGGATTTCCTAGCACTAATTTTAAACAAGACAAATTATTTCACCAAGCCCACTTCCTTGTCTGCACTATAAAGGTCAATTGTCCTCAGTTGAGAGGATGGCTTGGGGGTAACAGCAGCTAAAAGAAAGATGGTCTTCTCAGCTTGCATATGTTTGTCAATGACAACATGAAGCTTGGTCATCTCCAAGTGTGTCTTTGAGTTGGCATAGAGGAGGAGGCCATTAAGCCAGCATCCCCATCTGCCCCACAGTATCCTTTTCCTGAAAGTTCCGTGCAGAAGAAGTTTATATGCAGGACTGGATTTTCAAAAGACACAAAATGCTTTAAGTATTTTTCACTTGAATCTTAAGATAGGATTCTGTTATAGGGCTGAGGTGTTTTCTTATACAGCTGTGGTCCCTTTTAAAGATACGAGTTACGTAACCTAATCAGCCTTGAGGACCACATCTTACTACTTAACTGAAAACTCTTCATACTTTCCTCCATTTGTGTTACAAGTCACAAAACATTCAGCACAGAGATAAGATGGAATGCACACATTCAGAGAGCAAGATAAGCAAACCTTCCACAGTATCAGACAGAAGTTGCTGAATTTCCAAATTCAGTTTCCTGCTAGCTGTCTTCTTTTGTGTCAATCCTCTATAAAAAGAACTGACTTGCACTCATCAGTTTTCCACATGAAATAATTCTTGTTCAGCTGAAATACCATTATCTTCAACAGGAAGTCCAGACCCTTAACAATTTACTCAAGGAATTCAGAGAATAGGTAATACCAGTGCTTCACCTTTCCCTTGACCACTGTCAGTGTAAGTCTCCAAACTGTAGTGGCTTTGGGAAGATGTAGCCAAAGGGAAAGCAGATGTTTGGGTAAAAGAAAAAGCACAAATGCATGCTAAATACACTTAAGATTTTGAGAAATTAAACTGCTTACTCTAGCAGAATTTTGATAAAGTGGGAGCAGCTGAAGGACCGCACATTTTCATGTGCAGAACACTACATGTACTTGATTTTGGCAGCTCTGCTGTTAAATGAAATCTTAGAGCTATGGGTTAGACTAGAAATCAAAAGCTGCAGAAATAAAACTTTGCAGCTTGCAGCGTCTCAGCCTAAGAAACTGGTTTGTAACAGGAAAAGGAGGACACCAGCTTTCCTACACTGGAGGTAAAATTTACATCAAGTTGCTTAGATTATATTCATCCCACAGTATCTTTGCACATTTCATTAATCCTTAGGTGACATTAGAAATGAGTTATCTAAGGATTAATGAAAAGGTTATTACAGTAAAATGATGCATTGCATCCTGATTGTGATGCATTGTGAGGATAACAGTCAGGTACAGCCAAACAGCTGTTCTATCAACTGTATCTGAAATTCAAATACATGATGACAACATATGCTTTTACTAGGCTGTACTTGTACTTTTGGTCACTGAATGTTTCTCAGTGCTCACATAAATTAACTCCTGGACACATACAGTGTTCTTAAATTCATACAGTAGCTGAACACGTGCTTTCACATGTGTCTTTTTTTTGGTAATAGAACAATCTTTTCTTAAAGCCCATACAAATTAGCCAGTGGGTAGCTGCAGTACTTCTATATCTTCTATATGGATACACTTCAATATCCATAAAGGAGGCAAGGATAAAGGATTTGGCTAAGGATTTTTAATTCCAGTCTGCCACAGAAATTCCAAACTGTTTGTCAATGACAGGTAACTTAAGACCATGCTTAAGTATCCTCTATTTTGGTCTGAACTGTCAAAGAAGGTAAAGGCCATCGCTCTGTCTTTGTAGTGTTTGATTCAATGTAATGATCTTCTCTCAGCTCAGACTGATGTTTACTGTCTGTTGACTCCTGGTCTTTGCAGGCTGCAGGCAGCATTTGTACAGCAGACATGACATCTCTCACGTAGGTATTTGTTTCTCTTTCTGCAACTGAGTCTTGTTGCCTTGGATTATAGGATCTTTCAGATAAACCAATATAGTCATGGTCAACAACTACGGCGCCTTGTAAAAAGCAATGGTTGTCTGTAAAAGAAAAATAGCCATCAAATCAGATCCTTCAAGCCGTACTTAAAATGTTAGTCAGGTGGTAACTTACTTTTTAAAACAATTTCTGTAAGATAAGAACGTATGAGTGTTAGATGTATTTTCTAATTTCCCTGAGCATCAAGTATTTGGCTGCATTTCATTACATCCACAAAATAATGCTTGCAATGTTTCTAGTTTTTAGAGGGTTTTTTTGCTACGTTTCTGTCATAAACACCTGTCAAATTAATACCTTAAATAAATGGACATGCAGATTCTTTCATTTTGTTCACCCACAGAGAGAAACATGGCTACTCCAAGATCTTGCTGGGAAATCTTAATGCAGCACAAAAGGCTTTTCTGAGCAGTAAAAACAGAAATAAAAGATTTACAGAATTTAAAGGTAATAACAGCAACTGCTACTGTAACAGTACTATTGAGCTTTTCTTTTATCCAATATGGTTACAATGTTTGACTTTTCCAAATGAGGTCAAATAAAATTAAAACAGCCTAACCAGACAAATTAGAAATGCAACTGTCAACATGGCATTAATACTTCAGTTTTGGAAGATGAGGTTAAGGACTGTCTTGCCTACATAAAATCATAGAATAGTTAGGGTTGGACAGGACCCTAAGAACAGCTAGTTCCAAGCCCCCTGCCATGGGTAGGAGTGCCTCTCACTAGACCATGTTGCCCAAAGCTCTGTACAACCTGGCCTTGAACACTGCCAGGGATGGAGCATTCACAACTTCCTTGGGCAACCCATTCCAGTGCCTCACCACCCTTACAGTAACATCTAAACTTCCTCTGTAAAACTTTGGACCTCTTACCCCTTGTCCTGTCATTACAGTCCCTAATGAACAGACCCTCACCAGCATCCCTAGAGGCCCCCTTCAGATACTGGAAGGCTGCTAGGAGGTCTCCATGCAGCCTGCTCTTCTCCAGACTCAAAAGCCCCAACTCTCTCAGCCTGTCTTTGTATGGGAGATGCTCCAGTCCCCTGATCATCCTCATGGCCCACCTCTGGACTTCTTCCAACAGCTCCATGTCCTTCTTATGTTGAGGACACCAGAACTGCACACAGTACTCCAAGTGAGGTCTCACGAGAGCAAAGTAGAAGGGCAGGATCACCTCCTTCCACCTGCTGGTCATGCTCCTTCTGATGAAGCCTAGGACATGGTTGGCTTTCTGGGTAGGATTTCCCCCTAGTGAAGCCATGCTGGCTGTCACCAAGCACCTTGTTGTTTTTCATGTGCCTTAGCATGCCTGCCAGGAGAATCTGCTCCAAGATTTTGGCAGGCACAGAGGTGAGAATGACTGGTCTGTAATTCCCTGGGTCATCCCTTTTCCCCTTCTTGAAAATGGGGGTTATATTTCCCTTTTCCAGTCTTCAGGAACTTCACCTGACTGCCATGATCTCTCACATATGATGGACAGTGGCTTAGCAACTTCACTCTCCAGCTCCTTCAGGACACGCGGATGGATTTCATCAGGTCCCATGGACTTGCGTACATTCAGGTTCTTAAGATGATCTTGAACCAGATCCTCTCCTACGCTGGACCTAAGGTCTTCATTCTCACAGTTCCTGCATTTGTTTTCCAAGACTTGGCTGGTGTGGTAGGAACATTTGGCAGTGAAAACTGAGGCAAAGAAGTTATTAATAACCTCAGCATTCTCCAAATCCAGGGTAGCCAGTTCTCCTGATAGCTTCTGGAGAGGGTGCACATTCTCCATACTCTATCTTTTACTTGTGACATACCTATAGAAGCCCTCCTGTTACCTTTGACATCCATGGCCAGCCTCAACTCTATCTGGGCCATAGTTTTCCTGACCTGATCCTTAGCTCCCCAGACAACATCCCTGTATTCTTCCCAGGCCCCCTGTGCTCCTTGCTTCCACCTTCTGTAAGTTTCTTTTTTCCTTCAAAATTTTCTCAGCAGCTCCTTCTCCATCCAAGGAGGTCTCCAGGCCCTCCTGCTGCACTTCCTTCTAGTTGGCATGCAACACTCCTGACCTTGTAGCAGGTGATCCTTGAATAT
>NDXB01013347.1:0-20443 GCA_002631895.1 Agapornis roseicollis | reverse complement strand
AAAAAAAAAAAAAAAAAAAGAAATTCAACATAAAGATAATTTTAAAAAGAGAAGCATTTACTGGAGGATGGCATGGAAAGTTTTAAAAATAATTTGCTGTCCTAATATGTATAGGGAATCTATCTGCATCTATTTGTTTATGCACTAAAGCTGAATGTGAAGTATTCAAAATTAAATGGTGTCACTGTACAGCCATGGTTCATTTCACCCTGGATTATGGCATAATCTTTATAAGACCATGCTCTCATCTTCTATTCACTAGAACTTGTAATCTTTGTTACGTGCAGAGAATTGAGACTGCTTTCTGAATTTTTCAATGAATGTAACTTTGAATTCACAACACTTAAGGTGTCAGCTTGATAATCATTTCCACTCCCATGATTGTCCTCTGAATACAGAGCTGCACATCATAAATTTTGAATTTTTGGTAGTTGTATTTTGTTTTCAAATACTGAAATCTACAATAGTCTCAGGTTTAATGGTGTGGAACACAATATTAGATGCCTCTTTTGGAAACTGAAATTTGAAAATACTAATTATGAACTTAAACTCCTTGTTGCAATGAAAGAAGCATTCATCATACCTAATTGGAGCCATCTAAAAGTTAATGATTGTGTTTTTTTCCAATAAATGTACTGTCAAGGAATTATTTCCCCTGCCTTGTACACCTACTAGAAGCTGGACTAAATCTCCATGTGGAAGTGTTTATCTCTCAATTCTAACTATAGCAACATCTACTTATTTGACACATAGAAGACAGCATTCTTAGCATGAAAGTCATATCTAGCAGCTGACTTGGTGGATAAAGAGCTGGCTGGACAGCTGCATGCAAAGAGTTGTGCTCAAAAGCTCAATGTCCAACTGGAGACCAGTAACAAGTGGTGTCCATCAAGGATGGGTGTTGGGACCTGTCTTGTTCAACATCTTTGTCGATGACATGGGCAGTGGGATTGAGTGCGCCCTCAGCAAGTTTGCCGATGACACCAAGCTGTGTGGTTTAGTTGATAGGCTGGAGGGAAGGAATGCCATCCAGAGGGACCTTGACACGCTTGTGAGGTGGGCTGACGCCAACCTAATGAAGTTCAACCATGACAAGTGCGGGTTGGAGCAATCGTAGGTGCACCTACAGGTTGGGCAGAGAAGAGATACAGAGCAGCCCTGTGGAGAAGGACTTGGGGATGGTGGTCAATGAGCAAATGAACATGAGCCGGCTTCAGTGCACGCTCACAGCTCAGAAAACCAGTCGTATCCCAGGCTGCATCGAAAGGAATGTGACCAGCAGGTCGAAGGAGGTGATCCTGCCCCTTTACTGGGCTCTCGTGAGACCTCACTTGGAGTATTGTGTGCAGTACTGGTGTCCTCAACGTAAAAAAAGACATGGAGCTGTTGGAACAAGTGGAGAGGAGGACCATGAGTATGATCAGGGGACTGGAGGCTGAGAAAGTTGGGACTGTTGAGCCTGGAGAAGAGAAGGCTGCGTGGAGACCTCATAGCAGCCTTCCAGCATCTGAAGGGGGCCTATAAGTATGCTGGGGAAGGACTCTTAATTAGGGACTGTAGTGACAGGACAAGGGGTGATGAGCTAAAACTTAAAGAGGGGAGGCTTAGACTGGATAGAAGGAAGACATTCTTTAGTGTGAGGGTGGTGAGGCACTGCAATGGGTTGCCCAAGGAAGTTGTGAATGCTCCATCCATGGCAGTGTTCAAAGCCAGGTTGGACAGAGACTTGGGTATCATGGTTTAATGTGAGGTGTCCCTGCCCATAGCAGAGGGATTGGAACTAGGTGATCTTAAGGTCCTTTCCAACACTAACTATTCTATGATTGTATGACAAGAAAAGTCCAAAAGAAAAACTTTTTTAAAATTCTACCTCTGCCTTGAACTTAGGCACTTGTTTGGGGCTCGAATGTATCCTTTTCTAAAAATATAAGAAGGTTTTTCTTTTCTTTTAAAATGAGAGCAGCCTTTAATTATTGTCATGTTACTCCTGCCTAGATTTTGTAATACGGCAAGAGTTACAATGCTTGCCTAACAAATGAGTTTTGTGTTCAATGCCTTCTTCTGCCTGAACAAATTTGTACGTATCTGTTGAGCTATAGCTGAGATTTGTAACAACCATTTCTGCAAAATCTATCTCACAGTGCAGCTGAGGATACAAAAGTCCTGAACACTAAATAAAGCAATAATAAGGAGAATGACCTTTGCATGTGGATGAACACATTCTTCTGCATTTTCTCTCATTAGTCTTGAATAAAAAAAAAAAAAATAATAAAAAAATGGTCTTGAATAAAAAATACTAAAGCATTCTAAAACAAAGACATAAAATTAAGACTTTTTCTTCCTGAAGTGCAATTCAAACAAGAGTACCTTTGTTGTTATGCTGTATAATTAGGCCATTTATTTACATTCTTACAGAAAAGTAATTATGGTTTAGACAGAGGATTTGAGTGTCTGAGAGCACACCAAGAAGTGTAAGGTTATTTTATAATGCTGTAGAAGATGCTGAGCTTTAATCTATGCTTTTAGTGTGGAAAACTGACCTCAGTGTCTAAATGATCCCTGGTGATTATAAAAAAACAGAATTGTTAACAGTAAGTACCTAGGCTGGATGTTCATGATTTTCTTTGTTTCATACTTCTAGAGAAAACATGGCAGAAATGGATGTCTTTTTACCTTTTTTGTCTTTGTACACTGTCAGAGAAGACTCAAAATCTAATGGTGTTATGAAAGTTTAAGTTTTCTGTTTGTTTTCTCCTTTATCTAAAATGGAAATAATTGCAGACAGATGTGATAATAAAAATAAATTGTATATGGTCAGATGAAATTGATTTATACCAGTTTGAACTTTTTGGTGTCATTATATGTCATGTTTCGTACAGTAAACTAGAACACCACCCTGGTATAACACTGCTATTAGGAGTGATTGTACAGGAGCTAGGATTTCTCAAGTCTGTTTAATTAGCTTGGGAAAAAAGTGGTGGTTATTTTGTTTGCTGTTTTTTTCTTTTTCTTGGTGTAGCCATTCTTCTGCTCCTCTGTGTAAGACCATGGCACCATGGTGATGTCATACACCCTGAGAGATCAGTTACAGGCATACTACACATGTGTAATGGAAAAGTCTTTCCCAGTGGTGTATTTGTAACTTATGACTGAGACAATAGCACAACCCACCCCCCCCAAAAAAAAACAAAACAACAACAGCACAACCCTGCCTCCACCAAAAAAAAAACAAAAACCAAACAAACAAAAAAAAAACCCAAAAAACAAAACAAACCAACAAACAAAAGTCAGGTGAACATTCAGAAAAACTTATGTGGATCCAAGATCTACGTTTCCAAGTCTGCAAAAAATTCCACATGATTACACCATCTTCTGTATCTTGGCTAGACCCTTGAAATGGCAAAACCATTCAGCCTAGATTTCAAAACCGCTAGGAATACTATCAGTATGATTAAAAGTATTATCTATAATCTTCTGCTAAATATTAGATAAACTGGTTGAAGTTTCTTTGATGATGATGGCCCATACATATATTTTAATATTTTAGAAACAGTCAGGGTGAAATTAGCTGCTATCCACTGATTTCTTGTCTGTTTGAAGCAGCTAGACTTATCTAATTGTACAGTTTTTGAGGTTAGGAAGGACATAGTGTGTCAATTGGACCTAAACCAAAATATCAACAATGAAAGGTTTTTATGTAAAAAAACCCCTAACCAACAAAAACCCAAAACCAAAGACCAAAACCAAACAGAACCCAAACTACTATATGGCTGAAAGAAAACATTAAGGGCATGTTAGCAAAGTTCTAAAATTTTTAATTAATCATTATTACTATGAATCTTAATCACATACAAACTAGGTGAATCAAGTCAAGATACTCAGATACAACACCTTTATTTCTTTCACTTAGGAACTGATAGATTGGTATTGTTAAATTATGTTAATGTTTTAATGTTATGCTGTGTTATGCATAATTTATAAGTCTAGTGCCAAAATGCATGAGTGCCGTTCTCTTGATTAGATATTTTAAGAGCTGAGAAATCTGCAAACTCTCTGGCTGACGTTATTTTATTTAGCAAACCTGTTAATGGAATGTTGTTTTAGCATATTCACAATGAGTGTATTTTAGAAGAACGATAGATATATCAATAAGTTTTGTCATGAAAAATGTACATAGATAATTCATGACAGCACTAATTACTTCAATGTTAACAAAACTAAGGTAGGAATAGATGATCATAGACTACTAAACCTGATTAAGATGTCTCGTACTTGTTACTGTAGAATATGCAAAATTCTCTGTTCTACACATTTAAAGATAACAGAGTAACTGCTAAAATTAACAGAATAAAGTGTGAAGTGTCACATATTCTGAATTCTAATGCTGAAGCAGTGTTATTTTTTGTTCAGTACTTCATAAGCATTTCAAGAACTGACAATTTTTTATGGATTTTGAATCTCATTTGAGGTGAAAGACCCTACTATAATGCTGCAGAAGCAACTGAGGAGGTTTGGCAGTAAAGATGACATCAGAAGGCAGCTTTAGAAGACTTGGCTGCTCTAAATTGGTGACATAATTCAGGCTAGACAACTATGGTTTGAAGAAAACTATTGTTTGAAGAAAACTCTTGTATCTTATTGTATCCAAATGCTTTAATGAATAATTACAATATATATTCCTTTTGGTATAACTATCATGGTCCATCTCTTATGGTCCATCTTAAATCAATACAGGGATTTTGAATCTCCTGTTCTCACTGAAAACACATTACAGAGCCTCATGATTCCAACAGCTGCAAATGTCTAGCCTAAATTTTTTCACAACTAGTCCATACTAATATGTTCCCACCACCAGTCAAGATATGTTCTCAAATGTTTATCTTTCTGGCTGCTCTTCTTCAGATAACTATTCTATTCTCTTTTTCTGTCCACTCTTTGGTGTCTTTGTACAGTTATATTCACATTTCTGAATATAAATGCACCCGAAAAAAACATAAAATTCTAGAAGAAACATTGACAGTGCCTCATGAACTGAAAATACTTCCTCTGTTTCCTAAGAATATTTTCCCTGAAACATTCTAAGACCAAATCTGCCTTTTCATTACCTTATGAGCAATATTTATTACCCTGTGCTGACTCTTCTGATATCATCCCTTTATTATTGTTTCTGATATAACAGCCACTGTTTGCAGTCCATTAGTTTCTAAACATGTGAACTTGTATTTCAAACTATTCTACTCTTATTAACATAGGTCAGTGTTCTTCCTGCTCTTCTTCTTGTTTTATATCATCTGAAATCCATTTTCTTCCTAACAAAACAGATAGGAAGGAAAAATCACAGAACTGCAGTTAATGAAATATGGTAAAAAAGCAAGGTGCATGAAATTAGAATAATACATGTAGTCTGAATTACACTTGAAAAAATGCTTTAAATTGTGCATACAAATAAATGGGACCAAATTATGAACCAATCAATAAATTATCACACAAATTGACTTTTTTCCTCAAAGAGAATGACAGCTTAAGGGTTTTGTTGTTTACATCTTTATACATTTGTTCATATTTTGTGGTGCTCCTCTTGTATACATCATTTGTTTTTATACTTTTAAAGACTTAATAAATAAGTCTTATTTTGCCATTTAAACCATCAGATAGTAATTTAATCTTTATCAAGCCATATAGAACTATTTAAGGGACTAGGAACTGAAGTATCATTTTACTAAATTTTTCATTGACTTTAGATATAACAGATGCTAGGATATGTAAAGCAATATGGTTTGAAGAGACAAGGAAGATGTGATGTGATATTTGGTGAGATTGTGGTTTTGAAAAATTTGTATCTAAAGAGAAATTATACTATCAGCATAAAATATTTTAGGAAATGAGTATACAACTACCTCAAACACCTACTTTTCTATGAACTATAAATTACCTGACAATTTCCATCAACAAGAAGGCTGAGAGGTTTTTTCATCTTTCTTAGGTTTGCTTTTACTGAGAAAGTCACACTGGATTCATTCTCATAAGAACATTCTCGATCAAGATTTTCTGACCTTAAATCCCTCTAAGGAGAATTTGTCTGTAAGTGCAATTGTTGAGACATAGATAGACAAGCATTTTTAATTATTTGGTTCTTCATTTAGATTTATATCTATCTAACATATGTGGATGATTCCATTGATCAGATAATCATAGGCTTAAGTATATTCAAAAATCAAAAAGCATTCGTGTTTAGTATGTTCAGTCTGTTTGGAAAAGAACTTGTAAGTGGAAGAATGGCACATAGCTCTCCACCCTCTTCTTCAGGAATGGGTTTGTTTTCCAAAATGTCATCAAGGTATTTCAAATGTATGAGAGTGAGCTGAACAAATCACCTTCAGAGGATGAAAACAGAGTACCATAAGCAAGAGTGTTTCAGGAGTCTATTTCATTCACTGGGAAGGTGAGAGTACACATGTGGCAGTTTGTCATCAAAGGGGAATGAGAGAGAGATAATTTACTAATTCATGTTGATAATTAAAGGAGAAAAAATGGTCATTGACTATAGCAAAAATATGTAGAAAGGAGAATCTGTAATACCTTTCATGTATAGATAAGAAGTGAAGTGTTGGATTCTTGCTCAAAGTTCAGGGGATATAACAGGTGGGTACATTTTTTCCATGTAAAATTGATGAGGAGTTATTTTTCCTCAGCTTCCTGTTATACAGGTTATCCTCTCACTGTCTGCATTTGGGAAGACGTAGAACTCTCTTTATCTTTCATCTAATCATCATCAAAAGCATGAAAACATCTATCAAACTATCAGATAAATTGGCTATTTTTTAGCTTTCTTAATCACAGAAAAGGGAACAACCAAGTTGTTCTGGGTTTTTCCTGCACTTTGATCACTTACAGTCAGGAATTACAGAGATGAAGAATGCAATAAAACATTTTTCTTGTATCTCCCATTTTTTTTCCAGATGAAATGGTTACTGTATTGAGCTTGATTTTCTTGAAAAAAGCAAGTTAAGAGATATTTTGCACAGTCTGTGGTTTCCATTAAGGACAAAGTAAAGGGGAAAGAATTAAAGCCTCACCAAATCTATTTGCTTTTTTTTTGAACAAAAAAATACCTATTATATATGACTATATGCAGAAGCAAATTCCGTCCTTCTTTCCCCAACTTTGAGAAATGCGAAGCAGTGGAAAACCAATCCAAATGACATTTTATTGTGTTCAAGTTTGTGTATGCCCAAGACAAGAAAGACTTGCTACAGAATATAACCTCTCCCAGTCTCTGTTTGTTACAAAACATCATGCAGAGTGATCAATAGTAATTTCATTGCAGTAATATGTCACCTAATATGGTCAACAGAAGAAAAAAGTGGCAAACCTGCACTGACAATTCCACCTTCCAAAACTTTAGCTTCTATTATTATTGTTTCTGGCAGAAAGCAATCTTTGAAGCAGATAAAATGAGAACAGGGAACTGCTTAAACAAAAAAAGTTACTCCCCAGCCAGCCCCCCTATAAAAGACAAAGATTCTATATTTTAATACAACACAAACTGTTACTGGCTCAGGAAGATAATTAGCTTTGGATGTATGTACTTACATAATACTTGCATAGAACATGTTGATGTACTTAGAAAAAAAAAATTAGCATAAGTCATAGAATCATAGAATCATAGAATCATAAAACAGTTAGGGTTGGAAAGATCATCAAGTTCCACCCCATCCTGCCATGGGCAGGGACACCTCACACTCAACCATGTAACCCAAGGCTCTGTCCAACCTGGCAGGGATGGAGCATTCACAGCTTCCTTGGGCAACCCATTCCAGTGCCTCAACACCCTAACAGGAAAGAATTTCCTCCTTATATCCAATCTAAACTTCCCCTATTTAAGTTTGAACTCTTTACCCCTTGCTCTGTCACTACAGTCACTAATGAAGAGTCCCTCCCCAGCATCCCTATAGGCCCCCTTCAGATACTGGAAGGCTGCTAGGAGGTCTCCACGCAGCCTTCTCTTCTCCAGGTTCAACAGACTCAACTTTCCCAGCCTGTCTTTGTATGAGAGGTTCATGTCATGGGCATATTAGGAAATAAAAGCCCTTATATAACCTTTTTTAAGACTTCAAAACTTACAGAAAATACTGTTCCAGTATTTAAAGGGTGCTTACTAAGCAGAAGAAGACTTCCTTTTTACAAGAAGTCACATGGAAAAGATGAGGAGTAATGGGCACAATTTACTCCCAGGGAGATCCTGACTGGACACAAGAATAAAATTTGCCACAATGAGTGCAACCACTCATTGGAATAATCTCCACAGGGAAATGGTGGATTCCCCAACACTGGACATTTCTAAGATTCAGCTGGACAGCGTGCTGGAGCAATTTGTGAAAAATTTGAGCAAAAAGTGAAAGCAATTTGCTAGGTACAACTTCAATTAAAAAAAAAAAATCCTCACAAAAAAATAAAACCAGCACCAAACCCCCACAACTTTTCTATTCAACCATTTGCTGTTCTTATTACTTGTAAACGGATTTGTAAAACAGGCTGCACTATCTCCAACTGTTACATCTAGTTTCCTGCCAGGAGGTTCAGCTGAGAAGTAATAATGCCCTAACCTAATACAGACAGACATATAACGGTGTAAATCTTTTAAAAAATAATGCATGCACTGAGTGGTAATCCTCATCTTTTTCCACTCAATGACTTTCCTTATTTAATTTAATAAAAAAAAAAAACCAAACAAACAACCAACAAACAAAACTCTTCCCCCAAAAAAAAAACCAACCAAAAACAAAAAAAAACAAAACAAAACAAAAAAAAAAAAAAAAACCAACCAAACAACCAACAAACAAAACTCTTCCCCCAAAAAGAAAACCAACCTGAAACAAATGAAGACAAAACAGAACAAAACAAATAAACAATCCTCCAAAACCTACTAAACAAAAAATTACCAGTAGCAAAGGATTCATTAATTTAAGCATGTTTGCAATAGATGAATAAATCTAGCATGATTCTGCATGATACATAGTACTAATTTATTTATTTTACCATTCTATTCTAAATAGTTTGTTGGTTAGATATTTAGAAAGCTTTTATATTTAGATAATGAATAATATTTTTCTGCATAATAATAATGTAGAATGAAAGGCATACTTGTATATACATCACTGTTATCTCTCTAAAGAACTACTGGAGTTTATCTATACAGGATAAGCATAAAACCCTACTCTAATTTGTCAAATAAGAGAATGAATTGTGTCTTCAATTTTTATTTTTTTTTTTTTAACAGATTACATTTGTGGTCGAAAGTAATCTTTCTGCCTCCAGCTATTTCATATTAGTCAGAGAATGTGTAGGGTAAATTATACATACTGAACAACTTTACAGCGATAAAGCATATGATGATGCTCCACAGAGTAAGGCACAAGGAATGCATTGGGCTCAAGTTTCAGCTCACTCAGAGTAGTTAACTGTATATGTTGACCTTCGTCCCACACCTTTCACCAGTCACATCTGTGCTTTCACAGGAGTGAATTTAGGTTTTTAAGCTAACACCACTTTTAAACTTGTGTGATTTCTTTACATATTATGCTAACTACATTTGTCTTTTCTTGTCAGTGTTCACTTAACAAACCTCCAGTGTGCCCTTTGAAGGGCCAATTTCAGTCACTTATCTTCCACACTGAACTGAGAACTGCTACAGCTGCTGTCATTCAGCAAGAACAAATTTTAGTCAGGACCCAGAAGACCTTCTAAACATGCCATCTTTAAAGGCCTTAAATGAACTAAGTGGTCCTTTCTGGGCCTCTATCCTTTTTTCTTCATGAGGCATCTCATTTTCATGATACATATTGATATAAAAATGTAAAGCCATGAAATGAAATTTGGTGGGAAGAATTTATGAGGCACTAGTGAGACTGATCTTCCATGTTAATAAACATTAATTTTGAAAGTCCTCCCAAGGAATCAATCACTACTGGAAACATTTTAATTTATAGGCAGTAAATCACTAGAGACAGAAAGTTGCTGGCATGGACAAAGTGTCAGCAGACACTTTTCTGTGGTTCCCATTCTTTCTTAGAGGGTTATCATTGCCCACTGTAATCTATCCATCTTTTTGGAGTGGCCAATGAGCTCACAGGACAAAGATATTTTTTGTGGTAATTATAATACACTACTTACTCTTTATTCAGCACCAAAGAATACCCAAAACATCCATGACTGTTCTTGACACATCTTCCCCAACAGTGCTTTAAGGCTATCCTTATTCTTTTCAACTGACGTCCAGTGGAGTCTGTATCTGTGTAAAGAACAGCCACTTTTCTAATACAGAACCAGGTCAGTTTACTGGACAGCAACAGGTTGAATGAGGCTTTGAACAACCTGGTCTAGTAAAAGGTGACATTACCTATGGCAGAGGGGTTGGAACTAGATGATCTTTAAAGTCACTTCCAACCCAAACCAGTCTATGATTCTAAAATTGTAGCTGACTGTGTTATCAGAAAGATACAAAATACTTAGCATACTGTTGTTAGTTACAACTTTGGTATGTAACTATTTGGTATATAACTAATTATTCCAGCTGAGTTCAAGGCAAGCTTTTTTTAATTCTATCCTGATTTTTACATGTAATAGACATCTGCCTTGGCTACAAGTAACTAGAAAGATAGTGCCTTCCTCAGTCACAGGCACAGTCACAGTCACAGTCTGATTAATAAACACAGTTAGGAAGGGCACCTGGAGAGGAAAAAAAAACCCAGAATATCACTTATAGCACAGATGCTTCTTGATATTAGAATGGGTGGGAGAGATATTATAAATAACTTTGGAAGCACATTCTTAATAAGAGAGGGCAGGCTTACAAACTTCTTTAGTCTCTAAAAGGTTTTTCTTTCATTTGCCTACAGGAGGAAAATAAAACATAGCTCATAAATAAAAGTGATTGATTGAAGTTGCTGGAGAGAATTTGATTTTAAAAACACTGTTCCCACATTAACTCTCAGAGGATCAAAGGGTGAACTAATCCTTGTTACAAACTTAGAGCCACACTTTCTTTCTAGTTTAAATCACTTTAAACAAATTGGTAACTACATTTCCACAATAAAATTTCCAAAACATTTTCAAAACAAGCAACAAATCCTATCAACTCAGAAAGCAGCCGTTCTTTAGAGCTGGTTATTTTTAATAGTAAGTTTGCTTGCAAAGGATTTATATTGTACAGTTCAGCACCCGGCAAGGGCCAAAATGAGCTCCAGCCCAGTATCCTCCATCTACATGAAGCATTGTTGTTATCACTACTATATGCAGAAGTGATTGTCATGGCTTGGCAGCTAATATTCCTTTGTTTTCTTCTTCTAAAACATCAACTGGCCAAAAGGAACACATTAAGAACAACCAATCAGCAAGCAGTGGCATTTAAAAATCCTCAGTCTATGTTCAGTCACCTAAATAAACTATTCGGGCTTGGAATGTATTGAGTGTCTGTGCATTCCAGATGACTGCTGACCAACAGCATTTTCAAAGACAAATATATAGTTCTATTCTGAAAGAGTGGCCTTTTTTTATCTTCTTTCTAATTTTATTATCTATTTTAAAACGTTAAACATTAAAATCTTGTGTGTTATTTGTGCCAATACACTTAATATAGAACCTCTTTCATGGCAGTGGTGCTTTAAACTAGTAAAATTGAACCCTAGTTTTCAAATGAACTGATATGGTGTTGATTAAAATTACCAATTCGTGTGCTAGGAGCATTAACTTTTCTAAGGGAATGCAATACTTTTATTTAAAAAAAAATAAAAAAAAAATCAGTTGTGCAACATAGCTCTTAATGCCATAAATAGTTATACTACATATGTATATTCATATGGATGTGGCTTTGAGCAACCTAGTCTAGCGGAAGGTGTCCCTGACCATGGCAGGGTCGGTCAGAGCCAGATAATCTTCAAGGTCCCTTTCAACTCAAACCATTCTATGATTCTACTATTTTCTCCTTTTAGTCACTGAATATATTAGTTATGAATACCATTTACAAGGGTCTAGATCTCCTTCCTAGATAGGAATATAAAATGAGAATTACCTGGAAATCAGCCACTCTAATTTCAGATGTGCATAATGCCACCACATGTAAAATACTTTTGGTTTCCCTCCTGACATTTTTTCACTATGAAAATCTAGAACTACAGCTTCTAGTTAGTTCTTGCCAATACCTTCTAGACTTCTGGTTAGTGCACAGGTCTGAAAGTGAGAGCAATGGAGTACTGGCACTGATCTTGGACTGAATATTTATGGACATGTATTTCAGTACTGGCAAACACAACTGCCATTATATGAGAAAAGAGTAGAACAAATGAAAAGATGATTACTTTTGCCCAAGAATAATCTGTCCTTTAGGCTGACTGGCCTGAAGACAGAACTACAAACACAATCCCAATGGAAAGGAAAAACATAATTTTCCCACTAAGGTAGCAATGCTCTGATCTATGGGGTGGATTTAACGTTACATAACATTTAGCTTGGGGACATCCCATGATCACTATGACAGTTGACTGAACTTCTCTTTGAAGTCTCCATGAACTGTAGAGGCTGCCAAGCAGTGATAAATTTCAGGACTTGATAAAGTGATCAAAATTCGTGACATGCTCTGAGTTTTGCTGAAGAAAAAAATGTGCAGAAGTCTAAAATTATCTCAGTTCTCCACCTCTAAGTGTCCTATGAATGTGATTAATACTAGTGCAGGCATAATTGTTGGCAAAAATAACTTTTTTATTTCCTACTTCTTATTCTTACCAATTTTGCATGACTAAAATTCATGGACTAAAAAAAAAAAAAAAAGCCAAACAAACCCCTCCAAACTCTTCCATGAGGACAGTTTAATGAACAAGTTAAGTGAAGAAGAAAAATGATGCTAAGTGAATTTTTTCATACAGATAATATAATATATGGTAGTTTGCATTTTATAAACATAGCTGAAGGTCTGTTTTTATTAGGTTTGGGAGACAGATGTTGAGCTTATTGGAAAGTGTCATTTTTAATTAATTTTTAATGCTGTATGCAAAGTTTTTTTTACATAGGCTTTGCTACTTTAGTACGCACAAAACTGAACTGGAATAAACTTTGCAATTATTTGTCTTATAATTGTGTATTAGCTCATGAAACATAATTAGCCTACTCCTAGTTTATTTTAGCAAAACTGAAAACTTGTCTATTTTCCTTGCTATGCTATTTGAGAAAATTTTAATCGACTCTAGCATACTTTCTTATGGTAAAAATTGAAAACCTGTAATTTACCAAAGGTGTGTGTATCAGAATTCTAGAACTTATTTTGTACTCCAAGCGTGATGTTTTGTCAAATCAGCATTTTTTCTATGATATGCTAGTTTGTTTTGACTTGCAAGGACAGCTCTTTCACTTTCCATAAAAACAAGAAGCAAGTATAAATGAAATGATCAAAAGGTTTGAAGTGTAAAACCAGCCTGCCAAACTACCTGGAAAATATGTAGAAATGTTTCTAGCATAGAAATTGAAAATATTTTGTCTGCAAGAAGTTCTTTTCAAACAGTCATCCATGATTTGTGTTGCCATTTAATCCACGTATAAAACACCAGTAAACACAAATGACATCCTCATGCATAGTTGTCAAGCAATAGCACACCTAACAAGCTAACGGCATCTTTCTCCAGAGCCAGAACTTCATTTAATTTTACAGAAAAGGAAGATATAAAATGGATGACAAATCTGTATCTCAATGTTTAATATTATTTCTTTAGTCATTACATGAAAGAAAAAAAAAATATATCTTATTTGATACCTATATTCTATGGCCTTCCTTGATATAACTTTTGTTTATATCAGTATTTNATGACAAATCTGTATCTCAATGTTTAATATTATTTCTTTAGTCATTACATGAAAGAAAAAAAAATATATCTTATTTGATACCTATATTCTATGGACTTTCCTGCATATAACTTTTGTTATATCAGTATTTCATTGAACAGCAATTCTCAGACAACTGATTAGTCAATGGTCCTGCTCAACACAAAATATCAAAAATGTCAGAAATATTAGAAACATGAGAGAGTTAGAGTATTCTGAAGATCATATAATACATTCTGTTTTACTGATTTCTTGCAATGACTTCAGACATATCTGGATAAAGACCAGTAGAGTAGAGCAATCTCATACTTCACATGAATGCCACATATCTAAGCTAAGAAATATCCTGGTAGCATTATGTGAGCTCTAAAAAGAGTGTATGAAGGCACTTAAATGCAATTTTATCTCTTTTCTAGTTTGGACGTATTTTGAACTCTTTGAGAAGACTGAAAATATCAATATGGACATGTGAAATAAATGTTGCTTCCTTTTAACACTAGGAATATTTTGGCAGCATATTTGCTTCCAATTCTACCTAGTGGAAGAACACAAACAAATCAAAAGATAAAAAAAAGGAAATCAGCTATTTCTTTACCTTCAGACTTGCTTTTCTCCCCTCACATCAATAAAATCTATGACTAAATGAAGAATGAGTTTTACAGTGCTTAAAACATCTATTCAAGTATGACTTCATATACGTCTCTTCTCTATAATACTATCCTTTATCATTCATCTTGATGTCTGAAAAAGTTATGAAAGGCTTAATTTTAATGTCAAATGAATCTAGGATCAGAAATTGCTGGCATTGCTGTTATTGTTCCTGATGTGTCAGGGGGATACTTAATCCATAACATTTCATTATGATTTCTCAAATAACATCTCAGTTTCTGTCTGTTTCTGTTAAGCTGGACCACAAATCAGTTAACTCAGAAAACATCTCTGTTCTCCTCCAAAAATAATTACATTTTTCAGTACATTACTGAAGCCATTTGAGATGACATATCAAGTCAAAAACAGAAATGAGAGGTTATGGGAGATACATGGAAAAGACTTTTTTTTAATAACCTGTTTTCTCTACTCCAGTAATGCTGCTGGTTATCAGGTGAATTGATTAAATCACAACATAATTAAGAATGATAAAGACTGAACACCATTTAACTAGTTAGGAACTTAAAACTGGAATTGTATACTTCATTTGTTCAGAGAACCATGAAATAGCTCATTGACATGAATATTTGCTAATCTTTAATTCACTTATGACTAGAAGTCAAATATCGGCCTCTTTTCAGTGTAATTTTCTTCCTAGAACATAGAAAAATGCTTTTGTGAGGCAATTTTGTGTCCTTGTAAGTACTGATGAATCTATCTGTCAATTAATCTTGAGAAGTGCAATCCTTGCAAGTGATGAGAGACCTTTTTTCATCTTATCATTTGTTAGCCAGTATCCCTAAAACCACTCTTCTCCACAAAGTGTGTAATTTTAAAAAATGTATGTAAGAAACTAGAATCAAACTGGATCAAAGTGTACTTTACTGAAAACATTTCATTGCAGGTATATTTTAAGATTTTTTTTTTGTTTTAAGTTTTGAAAAAAGAAGAAAAGCATCAAGAATGTGTAGCACTCTATACGTACAAGGTGTTCATATTAAACAACTTTCATAGTATTTTATATTTCTTCCAGAGGCCTGGAGCCAAGTCTGCAACAAAAATCTTTCCGTTCATGTTTTCATAGCCTGAATTACATGCCAAGGCCTGAGTCTTAAAAGAGTTAATCTTATAAATCCTTACTGTAACTGCAGTGACTTAGCAGGGACACTGAAGATACCATAATTATGTGTAACCTCAAGTCTGATGATAATCTGGGGTATTAAAAAAGGAGCATGTTGCATTTGTTTCACAAGTTTGAATGATTTGAAAAGCATCATTCTTAAGATTACTGCAGTTTCCTCATTTTTCTGCACAGTTTTTAAATTACCCTAGCTTCATCTGCAAGTCAGAATAAGTCATAGATTAATATAGCAAAATGATAGAAACCAAACCTTCTGAAACCTACATCATTCCCAGACTGGCACATGTGTTAATAATACCAGCTCACCATACAGACACTGAAAATTCAAAATGAATATTTTTTTACCACAGGCAACATCACTTCCTTCTGACTTATAAATCTTTTTAAAAACATGTTAGAATTCCTTTGCAGCTGGAAGCAAGACAGGATACACTATGACATACATAAAACCACTAGGCAATTAAGTTTAGGAAATTTACCCTTTAAATCCAAAATTATGTATTTCTTACTGAAAAAAAAAAAGAGAGACACTGAATGTTATCTATTACCTCATCTTAAGTGAAGTAGGATTTTTAACCTGTAAATGTTGAAATTACTAATTCTTTGTCTTTCCTCCCTCAGCCATCGTAAACTCATATACACAAAGACATACACACACTCTATAAAATCCATTCTGCTGAAAAGGCTTTGAAAATATATGATCCTTCCATTTTTCAAAATAAGTCTTAAACATAGATATCTTGGAAACCTTAGACAGAGACGAAGTATGAATTTCATAATGACATTGTGTCCTAGCTTCTTCTTCCCAGACCCACTTTCATATTCATTCTTCCTCATTTAAATATAAAGTTGGCTTTGACATTTACCAAAGACAAAAAGTGAGATAAAATAATAAGTAAGATAGGATTTTGGGCTTTCTTAAATGAAGAATGCATCTTTGGCATGGGTACATAAGTCATACACTGAGTCATAACACAACTCATTACTGAGCTATAATGCATTACAGTAAGAAAAGAAACCTTTTAAAATGCTGTCATTCAGGGAAGCTCTCATAAAATTTTTCAGAGAAATGGCTAATGAGGGTGTGGAACAAGCACTTAGGACTGTTAAATAAGAAATCAAGAGGTATATTTTCCTCTGAGAGTAAAGTAAAAGACTTCACAGAAAAAAAGCAGGTCAAGCAGTGGTTAATGTGTAAGTCCCCGACATGATAGTGTGAAAAAAATGGATACTTCAGTGAGGGCAAAAGGAAAGCCTAATAGATAAACCTTCTGAAGCATCAGATGGCAGGTGGACCAATAATGGATGAAGAGCTAGAAAGTGATATGAGAGACAAGAAGTTTCTAATTATTTTGTGATTTGCTTTAATTTAAATCAGACTTTAATTTGTTGTCACAACAGATTAACAGTGTCTGCACAAACAAATGTAATGAATTCAGGGTGCTTCAAAGCCAAAGGCTAAACCTGGATTTATTGTTGGCCTGGGCAGAACTTGTTTCTTTTTTATTTTCATTTTTTTCCTTCCCAAAGAAGTCAGTAATTTAAAGCAAACTAATGAGAAATAAATAAAATGAAGCAAGCTTCAACTTAACCTGAGGATTTGTGTTTGTGCCATAAGCAGCTGTGCCTTATTCCATTTAATTTATTTTTTTTTCTGACTGAGCAAAAAGAAAAACTGTTCTCCACCATAACATTGATTTGGACCTAATCTAGAATAGGCTTTTTTATTAATATTGTACTAAACCTCAGGAAATGATGCCATAGGCCACATATTAGTGCCAAAATACATATGAAGTCAGTTGATTCTATTTATTAAGACCATACAAGGCCTTTGACCCCTTTACAGTGCACAAACATTAGGCCAGCTGGCTTACAGACATTCTTTTATACTGAATCTGTACACTCATATCTGTTAGTGACTTTTCATTTCATCACAGCACAAGGAGTACTAGAACTGCAGCAGTGGTTTATATGGTTATATTTAGATTGCATGACTGTCCAGTAGAAGTACACACTGTGTTATTTTCATACGTTCATTAGTGGTGGCTGATAACAACCATACTGCTTCTTTCAGGTACATAAATCATATTAAACTAAGAACCTGGAAATAATCAGATTAGAAATTAGTTTTGAACACCCATCTCACTATATAGCACAGAAATATTTAATTTGGCAGGAATTTATCACTGGAAAAAATTGTCCAAGTGAAAAATCATGTAAGAATGCATTTTTGAAATCCTGAATAGACACAGATCCCTTTCTGAGGTGCAAGTATGGGTTAGATGTGTTACTGATTTTCAAAGAGATTATCTGAATCTCTAACGAAAACGTGCAAAGTAACTTTGTCTAACAGACATAACCCACATTTTCTGAGCCCATCAGGCTTTGCAAACTGCAAACAAACACAATATGCTCATTTCGTGAATATCCTGTCTGTTCCCAACCTCAAAGTATCAACAGAGACCAATTTCAAAACATTTTGACGCCATTCATGTTCCTTCACTAATTCACCAAGCCTACACGGGAAGGCACCATGTTCTATTCTGGTGCTGCGCATGTACTCCACTGTTATGTTTTGCTTTCTAGTGGACACAAATGTCAAAGTTCTGGTAGCAGGGCCCTGCTAGGATGACCTGTGTTTGAGAAGGCAATGAGCCACTCTATGCCAGACCCAGATTGTCTCATAAGATTGTGAAACATATCAAAACAGACTCCTGAATGTGAAAACTTCAAACAGGCAGAAGAGTTCATGGTACCTCTACTCACATGTACATAAGAAAGAGCAACAACTGTGAGGGACAGGAGACACAGCTGGAGCCACCGCCTTGGAAGGAGATTCTCCATGATGGAGAGACACCTCCAAGGGGACTGTGGCCATGGGTAACACATTTAAAGACAGGAACACTCCTAATGGACTGCAGCCTGTGGAGGAGCCATGCTGAGACAGAGACACTGCATGAAGGGCAACTGAAGGTTAACCATGCCTGAGGAGGGGGGTATTAAGGAGCAAAAATCTACCAGAGTTACCTATGAATAAGCTTAGGCGTTCATGTGAATCACTAAAAAGAGCAACATACAATTTTTTTGAAACATTTCCCTTCCATTTATAGAATGGAAATAAAAAAAGAGCCAGTCAACAAGAATAAAAATGAATTCACAATTACTGGATGATAAGATGATGCTAACTATCTATGCTATGATAAACAGTTGCCATATAGAGAGCTGAATTCACAAATTCACAGAAAGGGGATTAGATGATGTGTTTTGTTGTTTACACATGGTGAGATTTTGGGATCCCTAATGGAATTCACAGTGTCCATTTAAATCTTCTTTAAACCTTTCCCACTGCTGCCTGCTTTAATCTCCTCTTGTCAAAGGAATGTTTAAACAGGGAACATCAAGGATGATTTTCAACTTCAGTCAAAATACAGAGGATACTCAGCAGTTTTCAAAAACAGGTACAGTACAGCTCTTGTTCCTAAAATGCCTGCTAGATTAAATTCTAAATATGTGTTCTGCATAAGTAGTTTACATAAGGTAGCATAGGTATAGAACTTCAAGTTTTGCTTTAAGGTTGGCTTGTTTCTTAATAATAAAATGGGACTGTGCTGCTAGGAAGTTTTATTATTGTAATTAAACATTTTAAATGTTTTTTCCCTCATCTTTGTTAATGCTGTTCCACATGGGGCAATGAAAAAAATTGTCTTACTCTTACAATGACATTATAAGATTTAAATTCCTCTATTTATGTTAGTGAAAATCCATATAATTCAATACAGTCACTTCTGATTTACAACAGTACAAAAGCAAGAAAATCAAGCCTATGATTAACAGTGTCTTAGCTTTGATAAGGACTTTCTGTTCCAGAGTTACTTCCAGAAGTTTTCTTAAGGCAGACTGTTAGCAATGAAAGTTACTCTAATATCAAAACAAAGAAAAGACCAGTTAGCTAAGTATCAAGGATCATTAAAGACATTCAATACAATCCTGAAAAATTACTTTGAAACTCACAATGTTTTTGCTTTCCATTACTAAATATCAGACTCTGAACTGAGTAATTTTTAGAATTATTTTTTTTTTCCAATGAAATTGAGGGTTTAATTGTAAACTAATGTTACCTTCCTCAACTTCCTCAACTCAGAATGGTCCTCTTGTTATCCAAGAAGAATGTTCATATATCAATGGGACCAGATGGGATCCATCCAAGGGTGATGAAGGAGATGGCGGATGAACTTGCAAAGCCGCTCTCCATCATTTGCCAACAGTCGTGAGTCACTGGTGAGGTTCCGGATGATTGGAAGCTGGCCAATTTAACGCCCATTTACAAAACGGGTAGGAAGGAGGATCCTGGTAATTACAGGCCAGTTAGCCTGACCTCGGTACCGGGAAAGTTAATGGAAAAGTTCATACTGAGTGCTATTAAGCAGCACTTAAGAGATGGCCAGGGTATCAGACCCAGCCAGCATGGGTTTAAGAAAGGTAGGTCATGTTTGACCAACCTGATTTCCTTTTATGACCAGGTGACCCACCTGCTGGATGTGGGAAGGGCTGTGGATGTTGTCTATTTGGATTTTGGCAAGGCCTTTGACACTGTCTCCCATAGCATACTCCTGGAAAAGCTGGCAGCTCATGGCTTGGACAGGAGCACTCTTTGCTGGGTCAGGAACTGGCTGGATGGCCGGGCCCAGAGAGTGATGGTGAATGGTTTTGCGTCCAGCTGGAGGCTGGTCACCAGTGGTGTCCCTCAGGGGTCTGTGCTGGGACCGGTTTTGTTCAGTATTTTTA
>NDXB01013346.1:137055-149573 GCA_002631895.1 Agapornis roseicollis | reverse complement strand
GGTGCCCCTGCTTATGGCAGGGGGGTTGGAAGGGGATTATCTTGAGGTCCTTTCCAACCCTAAATATTCTATGATGGCAATTAACCCAGTGTGGGAAGAGTCATGAAATTATAGAATCATAGAATAGTTAAGGTTGGAAAGGACCTTAAGATCATCTAGTTCCAACCCCCCTGCCATGGGCAATTAGGCTTTAGAAGTTTATTATTTTGTTTAATCATAACTTCAAAAATTGAAAATGGCAAATTTCTAAAAACTAAAAAATATATATAGTTGAACATAAATCAGACATAAGGTAATTTAATTTGGAAAATTACACATCATAGAACTTATGAATGCAGCCAAAGGGCTGTTGGTCATACCACATGAGTGATGCTTTACCTATGTAGCACAACATTATATGGCATCACTGTGCAAAATGAGGCAACAAGGCAGCTCTACCTCAGCAAGAGTAGGAAAAGGTTGGTGAGGACAACTGGGGGAGCTCATGTTGTCAATGAAACATCCATGATCAGGAGCTAAGCAGTGGCTTTATACAGTGATCTTGGTCCACCACCTCTAGAAGCTTGAAGCCAATGAGAAAGGCTTCCCCAACACTGCACTGGTCTGTGGACCTGGCTCATTTCTACCAAACATCAGCTCTAGTGAGAATTTTACATGTATTGGAATTAATTGTAAAGAAATGATGAAGCATAAGTCTTAAAAGCTACTCTTAAGAAATATCCAATAAAGACAACTGGGGTGAAATACAGTGTTTACACTCATGATTCCCTGAACATTCCTGTTAATGTTACCATGAAATGGAATTATTTGGGTTGGCCTTTCACTTGATTCCTGATCCAAAACTTTGGCCTACATTTGCAAAAACAATGGACAAGTGAGCAGGATTTCAAGTTCTCTCCAATTAGTCTGTGGGTTTGATCACCCATGCCTGAAAATAAAGCACAAAATTCAATGCATATAATTTGTTATGCATTTTATTTTTAAATATAGAAATATTTGGTTCACCTGAATACAAACCTGAAGGAGAGGGCATGGGAGGTGATATTTCTTGATAAAATCTCTGGGAAATAAAACTGCTGATATTTTCACATAGTTCTGTTTTCCAGCCACTGTTACGTTTAATGATATGATCAATAACCATAAAGATATAAAGGGCATTTCCTCCCACACAAAATACGATAGGTTGAAACATGAGAAGTGGTTTCTGCATCCCTTTAACTAGTGGTTAACCTCATCGAATTACTACACCTGCCAAGGCTGTGAGAACTAAATACAGCTGGTGTCAGCTTCTGGCCAACTGAACCCAACCCTATGTTAATTTGAGCAGATGTAAGCAACCACATGGTAGACTCTGGCATGACGTGATGAGACTGCTTCATCACAAGCCAAAGTCAATGGTCCTGAGGTGCAGAAACCAGGGTAAGATACATCTAAATGCTTCTCTCTCCTCATTGAATCCTACCCTGATAAATCCACAAATTCAGCAAGTAACTCAGGCTGGAAGAGGAAGTTTCAGGAGGACCATAAGGCTACTTTCACCTCAAGGCCTTTCAGAGCACTTGCATTGTCAGACAGAGGCAAGGAAAGAAGAAAGGGCATTAGAGGATAACTTGTCTAGGCATCCCCTAATCAGAAGCACTGTACAAACAGAATAAAGCAACAGCCTTGTAGCCCAAGGGGAAGAAGACAAAAATAAGACAAGACTCAGAACTGTAAGAGCAAAGAAACAGTGGTCTTGGACACTAGCAGCAAAACAGAGTTTTGAGAAGGAATGTGATGAAGAAATGGAGTAGCTGAGCAGATATACTTTGGGGAGAGGCCCTATCAGGGATGTTGCTTTTGTGGTTGTTGTTTGGTTTTGGTTTTTTTTCAGTAAAGGATCTTACATGAAAACTAAGAGGGTGAAGTAGAATAAAAAGAGAACTACAGGGCACCTTCCTTTATTTCCTTCCATTCATTACCCAAAAATCACCTGTACTAAGACCTTCAGCAAGCATCACACAAAAGACCATGCCAATGAATGATTCTCTTCTTATAAGGAGTTTCTCTTGAACCTCTTGCATGGCCCCAAGAATATCTACATTGAGCACAAGATAGCCGGGAGAGGGATGCTGAGCTCAACAGACCTTTATTTTGACCTTGAAAGCAGTTCAGCTCTCATTGACTCCTCTCAGAGCTCATCATATTTACATTTTTGAACAGAAGCCTATTAGTGAATATAAGGAATGCAGCCAGCTCACTCTTTCTCTAGTTCTGCTTATTTTTCTATATTATTTTGTTGGGCTTCGTTCAGTTTTAAATGGCATGAATGTAAGGTTACCATATCTCTAAATTACACTCAGTTCTATAGCAGATGAGGGAATGAAATAATAAGCAACCTGTGCTCACAAAACATGCAGGTACATACGTAGGCATGTAATGCCTTCTACCAGATGTTTAGAATGACACTGTAACTCTGTGAGGTGTACCCTTTTATGTATATGCAGATTACGTAGAGATATTAGGCATAAATTTTGTATAAGTAATAAGAGAAAGTTCAGATTAAAGCCAACAGAATTAGTCATGTGTTTACAGTTCACATGAGTGGGGCTTTTATATTTCTGAATCTGAGCCAGTAAGCAGTCACCCATGCATAACTTTCTTCCTCTGGCCACGTACACAATAAGGAGCATACATAACACAGATATGAATCCTTATAGCCCTTCTCTGCTCTTCCTACAGAGTCCCATGACCACATTGTTTACAGTAAAAGATTACTCAACGCTATCTTAATGTCTAACTTTTTATCAATAATGAGGCTTCATTTGCTTTATCAGAACAGGAAAATCTCCAGGATTATGTCTCAGATTGGAGAGATGCAAAACACTTCAATGTAGTTATGGTGTGACAACTAATAACAAGGATGTTATTTCACCAATTGCCACACTTAGGTCAGGAGACTGTCTGAATGAGGTAAAAGAAACGTATGATGGGACCACATGACCTCTTGAGCTCCCTTCCAACCTGAATTATTCTATGATTTATGATCTCATGATTTTAGAGAACAAACTGGGTGAATGCAGCATGAAAACCAAAGGGTGAAGATTTTCCTTGTATGTGTCTCTTCATGTGGCTCCAATTATTTTCTTCAATCTTTTTCATAGAATCATGGAATCATAGAATAGTTAGGGTTGGAAAGGACCTCAAGATAATCCCCTTCCAACCCCCCTGCCATAAGCAGGGGCACCTCACNTGTCTCTTCATGTGGCTCCAATTATTTTCTTCAATCTTTTTCATAGAATCATGGAATCATAGAATAGTTAGGGTTGGAAAGGACCTCAAGATAATCCCCTTCCAACCCCCCTGCCATAAGCAGGGGCACCTCACACTAAACCATGTCACGCAAGGCTTCATCCAACCTGGTCTTGAACACTGCCAGGGATGGAGCACTCACAACCTCCCTGGCCAACCCATTCCAGTGCCTCACCACCCTCACAGGAAATAATTTCTTCCTTAGATCCAATCTAAACCTCTCCTGTTTAAGTTTGAACCCATTCCCCCTTGTCCTGTCACTACAGTCCCTTCAGATACTGGAAGGCTGCTAGGAGGTCTCCATGCAGCCTTCTCTTCCCCAGGCTAAACAGTCCCAACTTTCTCAGCCTGTCTTCATATGGGAGATGCTGCAGTCTTCCGATCATCCTCGTGGCCCTCCTCTGGACTTGTTCCAACAGCTCCATGTCCTTTTTGTGTTGAGGACACCAGAACTGCACACAAGACTCCAGGTGAGGTCTCACGAGTCTCTGCTCTCCTGAAGACTAATTTTGCATACTTTCTTAGCTGTGATTTATCAAGTAAAGAACAAGATCTATGAGATATGGAATTTTCATGGCAGGTTTGTGGTGTCCTGTTTGTCTTAGCTGCTCTGAAGCTATGTCAGGGTGAGTTAAAAGATTTTCCACCTTCAGCAGTCAGGAATCAAGAGAAGTAAAGCCACATTCTTAGCTGTTCATTTCTGCTCCCTGTTCCCACACCTTTCGTATAGCATTGCTGTTGTCAGAGCAGGAAGCAGCTCAGGTTGCTCTGCACTATGGATGGCTCTGTGCCCCTATCTCCAAAACGACACCTTGGCAGTCACGCCTGTGTTTTCCCTCAGTCTACAGATCTCACCCATATAAGGTGGTTAGACCACAGTAGAAGAGGAAGCTTCTTAGAGTACTGTCAGGGGCCAAAGCCACATTGTGGAGTGTTTCCAGAAAGGCCTTATACAAGTATACTGTTACAGTCCTTTTCATTTGTTAACAAGTAACATGAGGAACAAACCTGCTTCCAAATCAGGATAGTTGAACTTCTCAGGTCAACCTCAGGCCTGTTCAATTGCATGCCCAGTATTTTAATATCATGGAAATTTCAAACCTGCTACTCAGTTTCTGCCTACCCTGAAAACACCCAAGTTTTTTTTGTAGAGAAGTTCTTCCAGTAGCTATATTTCTTTTCCTAGTGGTGTACAAAGTGACCTGGTGATCTGCAAAACCCCATCTGCATTCACTATGTGTATACCACTGTCTGTCCCCACACCTGTGAGGCCCAAGGTGTGAGCAGTCTGACAGCAAGGCTGGCACCACTCGTGTCCTCCATGAACCAGTTATTACAGCCTATCTCTACATCAGGAGAAACATGGCTTTTCACTTCTCCAAACCAAGGCAAGAACATGACATCATCACTTAGTCCTAGGAGAGTTCTTGAGTCACCAGACTTATTTTCTCTTCTTGAGGCTGTACAACTTTGTATAATGTAAGAAAGTATCCAGGAGGACACAGGGAGTAAGAGGAAGGCATCTTAACAGTCATGGTCCTTAAGTGAATTACTAGGGTCCAGATGCTGCCAGAGTGAAGAGTGATTCTAAAGTGGAACTCTTCCACAAGAAGGACTGTTGTTTTCACTCACTTTGGAGAAGGGAGACTTTATGACCAAGCCCTGCTCCAAATCAAGCAGGGGTTAGATTTGAAGGTTCCCTGTCCATGAAGATCTAACTTGGCCTAGGTTAAAAACCAATTTATATTTCTCTTACTTCTGGCAGCTATTTTGAAAAGACAGCATTTTTACATAACCCTTTCATACTGCCTTTGAAATCAGCTCAGCATCTAGCTGAGCATGCAGCATAAGCTTGCTGTCTATTTCTGCTCACACTCCTGTACAGAGAGCAAGGGTGCAAACTGGCCTTCATATATAAAACTGGTTCTCATATATAAAACAGAAATAGTAGAAATTTGCTGCCTGTTATGGTTGTTGAGAAGGAAGACAGTGATGTGACTTTACACTGTGTTAATGAAAACCACATAAGTATATAAGAGTTGCGGGAATGTCTTAGGTTTCAGTGTATAAGGCTTAAATGATGTTGCCTAGTTAGATATTAAGGTAATACAAGCCGAGACTGCTTCGAGGAAGCTCAAACTTTAATCCATTATTCATTAGGATATTGTGCTATTGTGTTGAAATACTACTCTATAAAGAAAAAGAAAGAAGCAGAAAGGACTTATCAGATGACTTCTATCAAATCTTGCTACATTAGGCAAACATGGATTAACCTCAAAATGATACAACATTTAAACTTTCTGTTCAATTTAATGAATGAGAAATTTCTATTTAGTTGACCCAATCTGTAACTAGAGCATAGCAAGGTCCCTTTTGCAGAACTGGATTTTCTGTAATGCAGTTATTTCCACAAAAAAAAATCCTGGGCAATTCTGTATAGAAACAAGGAAAAACTCTGATCTCCTTCAGCAATGATGGCTCAGGTAGCTTAGTAGTATTCTCAACAATATTAGCTCCTTTCGAGACCCGTGTCTGGCATAAATCTGAGCAAATCCCTATAATTTTGGCAGAAATAAGCCACAACAGAACTTCCAGCTGCAGATTAACTTGCCTATTACAAAACTGGTTTTTGCTGTGTGTGTCACACTAGGAAAATAATAATAATAACAACAATTCTTAAAACTTGTTGTAAGTTGCATTTCAGTGCTGCCAGCAGCTGGTGCAGTAAGAAAGATAGTCAGGAGTGGAAACACATCATCAAAATAGCATTAACAGTTTTTGCTGGACTGCTCTTTTCCAGATGCCACAGAGCTAAATGACAGTTGCTAAATATTAGAAAGGGAGAAAAAATGAAGTTTTTCAGTTTTCTAAGCAGTCAGCACACCATTTGCTTTACAGCAGTTTTGGCATAGTAATTATCTAAACACAGGTAAAAAAAAACTACAACCCTATTGTAATCAGAGCTTGGATTATATTACTTTTATGACACTAAAAAAAAATATCTTATTCAGGGTTTTGTCCAGAACATAGAGAAGTTCTGTCAGAACAGATGGGCAGGGATAGTAAAAGCTGCATTAGAGATTATAAAACAGCAATGCTACTGACTTTTAATGGACTTTAAACTCCTGTCTCCTGCACCTTTCCTCCACAATGCAAAATTTGTCAATTTACAGTCCATTCTATACATTATAGACAATTCCACAATGTCCAGTAACATTACTCAAAATGGCAATGCCTTTGAAAGAAACTTGTTAAGCATGACTGTTCTGTCTGTTCGGCTTTTAGATATGCTAAAGCAGCACTTAAAGCTGCATCTGCAATTAGGAGTGTCTACACATAATGTCATTACTGTCTCTGTAGAGAGGAAAAAGGATTGGGTGAAAAAAATCAGAAAAAAGACCACATTCAGACCTCCTACTGAAGGTGTCAAAGTATGAGCTGAGACTAATTCTCTCTTGACTGATTAGGGAGCAAAGGTCTAGCAGGTCTGAATAACAGACAGCCACAGTAGCTTGTCATTGGATGAATGTCAAACAATTGTCAATGGCATTGGTGCACTCTTATAGTAGAAAGTCAATATGAAGCCTATATAGCCTGAAGCTCAGCTATAAATCAGTCTTCTAGTGATTGCAAAAGGAATCTTCAAAGGGCTGGAAGTGCTGAACCTGACTGAGTCAAAATAACAAAGGAAACCCTGGCAGAATGGAAGTTGGGTCACTTCCATCCTTATGCAATGCTTTCCTCCAGGATTTCTTTCTTATTTAAAGATGGTTATTAATAATTTTAGTGATGAAAATATGTTAACACAACAAAGATGTGTCATATGTCCCGAAGATTTACAAAGTAAGGACCAGATCCTATGATCAGATCAACATCGGATAGCCTATGTGTCCAAATGCCAAGACATCAAGCTGTGCAAAAGAAATGACAAAAAAAATATATATGTAAGGAATTTTACAAAGACTTTGTTCCAGAAAGATTAAAATGGCCATCCAATGTAAAAAGGTCCACACAATACTCAGCCCATTAGTATGTAACACACCGTTTGTATGTATTACAACACATGTTTTGGAAAGATGCCCAATCTTCATGTCAAGTGTTCAGGAAGCTACCACAGAGCACCACAGAATGTCCCAGTGATTGACACCACCCTCAGTTCTACACAAATGTTTCCACTGTAAATTTCTTGGATATAAAGCCTAATAATACCAAAGAGCCACTTTGTCTTATCACCTGCAAGCAAATCTTTTTAAGACAGGCAGATCAAGTTCTTCCTCATTGTAAAGACTTTCTCCACACCCCATGTACTCTTTAGGCAATAGGATTGTAACCATGCAGAAAGGGCTCTTTCTCTCAATATATAGTTATCTAAAAGTAGCGTCTTATTCACATCACCTCTATAAATTCACCTCACTACTGGATAGCTGGAGTGAATTCACCCTCTGGAGGTAGTGGTCTATCCAGTGACTGCAGGAGCCTGGGCTGTAGATGTGGACTAGACATCAAATGTTCCCATCAAGACGGAGCCTGTTCTTTAAGTGGTAACAGTAACCCAGTGGTAGCTAAAATGATAGTCTGGTAGCTCATCACCCAGTCCTGCCCTGAGGAGCCAACATTATTTCCCAAAGAGATCATGGCTGGCCCTCATTTCCTAATAGCTTCTTTTGGCGGGATCACTTGTACCCAGCCATAGATAAAAGACTGAGGCTGATGGAGAAGAAAAAGCTGGAAAAGACAGACTGCTCACATAGCATTTGTGAGGCAGCAAAGTTAATTGCTATGTAATTACCACCCAAGTAAATTGTTTAATGTGGCAAAATGTGACCAGGATTGTTACTTCTGTTGCAAGCAGTGGCTCGTGATGCCATCTGCAACCCATCAACAGATCACATAGTGAATTTGCTGCAGATGTAAAGCAAACCCTCGACATCTCCAAGCATGTTGTTAAAAACCCCCATCAAGTGAATACTAACATTCCTGTTGTTTCAGATGTCACTGTGTCTATTTACACAGGGCTCAATGGTGCCGCACTTGTTCATGTTGATGAGGGAAGAATATGGTTAGTTAAGAGAAGAGCAGGTTGGCAATGGCTTCTGAGGTTAGAAACAAAAATAAAAGGGGCATAAAAGACACATCAGTGTTCAACCATAATTGGAAATCCAGCTATGCTGTGTGTAGAGGGGAGCGATGAAGGGGAAAGGAATGTGGTCTGTCACGAAAGCAGCTTGCTGGCAATTTACTGTGGGATCGCGAGCAGTTCCTATAAACAGCAGGCAACTGCTGGATCAGCTACCGGCTCCTTCTGGATGCAATGCACTCAGTGTTCAAAGCCAGTGGGTGAGTATGCCAGCTTAGAGTCATAATCACACCAGGCGCCGATGTTCAAATCTGTAAAGCTGAGCTAACACACTGAAAATGGAGTAAAATCCAAGTGCATGGAGATGTGATGCAAACTGCTCATGGACCTGCAGCATCTTCCACAGAGTATCACAACGGGAGACAGGGCTCCCCGGGAACCATAGGGTTTGGGCTCAATCTGCTGCTGCCAGCGTTACAAGGACTGCCACTATACATGGGGAGAACCTTTATATCTTATTTTAACAATATTAATTAATTATATGCAGAGTCCAGTTCAAAAAATTCTAAAAAATATAGTGATGTCTTCAATCTGTGCTTTAAAACATTGACCTATTTCCCATCACTGCATCTCTTGTCCCCACACCACATATCACTAGTCCCATGTAAGTCCTTGGATTTGTTTTGCATGTTCTTAGATTTTTCTTCCTTTATTGATTTTTTTGCAATTTATTTTTTAATGAGAACATTTCAGAAGCGGCAAAAGGATCCAGGAACCACCAAGTCTCTTTAGAGTTGAGCTTCTTGGCGCCTGACGTGCCTTTGAAAATGTCTCCCATGGTTCACGGTAACCCAGACACTCAGCAAATCTCATTCAAAGCAGAAAATTGAGCCCTATAAAAAGCTGATCTTCCTGCTAAAGTGTATCTAGGATTATCAGCGCACATTACTTCATGAGAGAGAAATGTTTCCCAGCTCCACTGATCGCCACACTTTGAGCCATCTCTCATGTCAGTAGCTATAGTCTGGGTTTACTCCTTTGGTAACTTTGCACAGAGTTGTAGGAAGCATGAAGGAAGAAGAAAATAACCTACAAAACAGTCTAGTTTAGTTTAGCTCAGTTTAGTTTAGTTTAGGTTTAAATCTAAGTAACAGTACTGCCCTAATACCACTGGTATGTATCTGATGTGGCTGCTAAACTCCTTGGAGAATCTGTGTTTGTGTAAAATGTGGAAACTTCTCAAGTACATGTGCTTGGTTCTTATGCATCCAAAACAAGCAGGTAGAAGTATATACACCATTATCTCACACCCACACTTGCAAGAGCAACATGTACATATGCTTCTAGAAAATTACCTACCTGAGCCTTTTGGTCCTATGAAAAATGAGACCTAACTGCAGCTAAATTCTTCCTTCAAGAGAATGCACACACTAGGATGAACAGAAACACTTGGGTTTATCTGGGGGAAGAAAAGCAGCTTTTGGATATTCATTCTGTTTTCTTGCTTTCATGGTACAGCTGGTTTGGAGAAATTCATGTGCATGAAGATGCAACATTTTGCACCATGAGAGAAACTGCCTTAGCAAGAGAGAGAGTGATCCACAGCAATCTCCAGCCCAGGGGAATTTAACAGTATGAATTGGAGCAGAAAATTTGCAATGGAGTAAATTGCCATAGTCCATCTGATTATAGTAGCTGAAGAGTTACTATCACACATTTGAAGGATGTCATCAGACTGGGCAATCTCTAAACCGTGGAGCAATGCTGCACACTTATAACACTGACCCTTGGTCATCAGTGTCATGCATTTAATTTCACGTGCAGCTTAAAGTGACAGTGGTTAGTATATGCCAAGAACAACTAAGGTGTATACCTTCTTGCATTTATTTTTCTCCTGATATTTCCGACTGCAAAGATATTTTTATTGGAAAAGTGACTTGTAATGTACAATAATGGACAGCGACTTTTGTTGGCATTATCCCAGGAACAAAGCACTGTCATGATAATATTTACTATCACAAACAGTAGTAAAAGTGGAGCCACTGCTCTTTGATGACCTCTTCTATTACATAGGATTTTGGGAGCCAGAGCTTTAGCAGTTAATGTACCAGGAAGAAACTAACACTGGGCAGACTTGAATTGTGCCAAATCCACTGCAAAAAACCCCGCAACATTTGCTTACTTTTATGACTGGCTTTGTCAGTAGGTGGAAATTGTATTTTGTCATCAGTTTCATAATGCCAGCTAATCACGTTTTTTGGTTTTGTGATCCTCTCTTAATAGGAGATGTTGAAGCAATCCAGAACCAAAATAACTTGATTTGCCTTGCATAGCTGTTCTGGTTCTTTGGCAGTTTTACACTGCAACAAATACGGTGACGGCACTGTGAGCTGTGATTTAAGTTGCTTGGGATCTGGGATGTGAGACATCACAGAGCTTGCAGAGGTTCATCACAGACTGCCAATGTTAAATGTCTGAGATATGAGTCATTCCCACCTGAGCAAAGCCATTCCTGGATTTCTTACACCAGTTGCAGCAAATCAACTTTTACTAACTCTAAAATGCAGTCAGGTTCTTTGTAAGAATCATTTGGCAATTATGTATCTTGGTGGAAGTCATTTCAAAATCATTTTCAGTAGAAAATCATACAATGTTTTTTCAGTTTAAAGTCATACAAGAGAAGACACACAGCGAAGAGATGGGCAGACAGCCATTTCACAGTAGAAAATTGCATTCAGCTTCAACATCAACATAAAGAATATCTAGATATTTCTAAATTGATCTATTCTGCAGCATTTTATTACATTAGTGATAGTCTCTTTATACAGAGTGATCACCAAAATGAAATGCAGATATTCCACAATTCCATGTACGCTGTAAATACTATTTTCTGACTAGCTCTAAATACAACTGAAACTAAAAAAAAAAATCAAATATGGAATAGTCTTCTTCTTTTCTTTCCTTTGGGAAATAGATTGGTTTTGCCTAGAGTGTAAATCAATAAATGTTGCAAATAAATCTTACAATAATTATTTTGAGGAAAAACAGAGGGCCACAAGAATAAATAAAGACAGATATGTTTATGGCATTCTCATTTTCTTTTAAGAAACCAGGAAAAATAAAGCTTTCACAGCTGAAGGCCAGTTTTGCATTCTAGTTCCTCCCAGATATTTTTTCAGCATTTTTTAAAGTTCACAAATCAAGGCAAGGGCATGTTTTCTTGTTCTCAGTAGGCAAAGCATATAGTCTTACTGCAAGGGGAAAAGGGCAGAAAAGTTGATCTGAAAATCTCTTACTTGAGCCTTAGTAATTTTAGACAGGTGCCCTTTGCTTAGCAATACTTTTTTCTTGAAAGAATATATCTTGACACATAAAGAAAAAGGGAAAAAAAGTAATTGTAGACATGTGGCCTTTAGAAAGCCAATGGCTTACAAATTACTTTTACTGGAGGCTGTAGCAATTACAAGACTTGATACTGCCATCTGGATATTCACCTGAACCTCACCCCAAAGCCCATTTCTCTGTCCAGGTTTCTGTTTCAAGTCGTTGTGGAAATGTTGTAGATCTTGACATGTCCTAAAAACAAAATGCTGTGATCCTTTCACTGTTAAAGAGAATCAGCCTGTGGGTCTGTGTGTTGATACTCAAAGCCTTTCCGAGTAGGGTGCTCCTTACGTGGCAGCTCACCTTTTGCTCTGCAGATGCCATTTCTTTCTTTTGACAGTCATTTCTTTTGAGAGCAAGGATGCTGCCAGCTAGGAATGAGCACTTGTGCTCTCCAAGGAGCTCAAGATGTCTTTAATTAAACTTCTTTATAGATTGAGGAGAGAAAGGATGTTGTCCAAATGACAGTATCTGTCTAGGAAAAACAGATCTTTCTACAGAGACGTGCTTTCTTCCAGTGAAAGATCTATTGATGAAGAACAGGTCAAGGGTCCTAATTCAAACAGTGAGAGACTGAAAAGAGTTTCAGAATAAATCCAGAACTTAGAAAAAGCCAGTTCAGATTTGTCATCTTCCCAGTAACCACAAGAGCACTGAACTCCTGCATCCCGAGTGCCAAAGAACATTAACACAGTGTATGTTAGTCACTTTTTGCACACAACATCAAGGGATTGATGGTCATTTTCTGTAAAAAAAAAAAAAAAAA
>NDXB01013346.1:113145-136955 GCA_002631895.1 Agapornis roseicollis | reverse complement strand
TTAGAGTAATTTTTTTAAAAAAAAAAAAAAAAAGGGCCTTGTTTTCAAAACCATGAAGAATAAGATGAAATGACAGGGCAAATTTTGAAAAGATAAGATATGAAGATATAACAAGACAAGACACTTTTCCAGGGAAAGAAGAGAAATACAATGGAAAATATCCCAGTGTCATCAGCAAACTTAGGGTCTAGCTTACACCATCAGTATAACACAGCATCTCCCAAACTGAAGGTCCCCTTCTGTAATTTCTAGTTTGATCCATGGCCCAAGGACAAGGCTCAGCTCCACACCAGAAACTCCTTTTCTCTCCTCAGCAGGGTGTGGGACTGCAAAGGTCATTGAACTCATGGCACAGTAGTCACCAAGGCCATGGTACCTCTTAAGACAACTACATGCTATTCACTCAGCTATAACCCTTTACAGCTTACCTGAGTTTGACAGGACTCAAAGTCTGGTGTGGTTTCCTTGGAACCTCACCCACACCATTTGTGAACCTGGCTACGTGAAACATTTTAAACACAAAGCATGTGTTTTGAGAGGTATTAACATGCTATGATTCTTCCTCATTAAAACTCCTTCGCATTATTTTCCTAGCTGTGTCATTCAACTTTCTGTGCTTCTTAAACATTTGGGTTCTTGTCACTCCTGTGTTGATCTTGCTTCTTAAACTATCTGGTTTTGAAATGCTCTTTTTTTTCTTAGTAAATAAACCCCAAATTTAAATAGTGATTAAAGAATAATTCATTAAATCGTGGCATGTTGATTCAAATGTGAGTTTATTTTCCATAACAAAATACATCAATATTTATCCTTATTTAAAGCACAATTTTCTCATATAATCAGGTCAATATTGAGGGAACTATCTATCTTAGAAATATATAAGATGCCATTTTTCATTGTCTGGAGACTGCAAAGCTAAGAAATATTGTAACTGCTGCTATACGAGCATAGCTCTTGAGTCAGCTTTGATAGGGAGACATGAGATTTTTCCATTAATCATTCTTTTACTGCTACTCAGTTTCAGCTGTTAACTTGTAATGCCCAGAAGGCTTATAGCACAGAGAATTTGACTGCTGCCAATGTAAAATCACCAGTAAGAGGTTGGGAATTTTAAAAGATCTGTAGCAATTTGCAGGGGTTTTTAACAGCAGATTCGAGAAGGTAAATAACTCTTAAAGGTTTTGAAACTGGTGGAACTAGTTATAAATTCTCAGTATGAATATTGATAACATTATTACAGTATTTTGTAAAAAGATGCTTACACTCAAAGACTGACTGCTTTTCAAAAGAAATGAAACCAGCAGTGGCCTTGAACCAAACCCCTACATCTGTGCAGCTTGAAATAAAGAGATATTAAAAATGCAGCTCTCAGTGTTGATCTTTGCTCTGTTCTAAACTACAGGTTAATTTTGCCTCACAGATTGAAGACCTACATCTACAGCTTGGTCATCCAGGGAAGGAAAAGGACATAGCCTTGCAAATGTCATGGCTTCATATTTCTCAGCACACCAGGGCAGACACATAATTTTAAACAACTCTGTTCCCAAATGCTTAGCTGGCCTCTTTTCAAAGGAAAAGAATATCCTTGAATTCAAGAACTCTATTTTTCCTCAGATATTTAATCACATTGAATTGTTTGTGTATAAGTACTGATGAGTTAGTGCTGATCTAAATATCTAGGTAACTATTAGCACCTGCTTCATAGAAAATCATCAACATGTATTTCATTTGCTGCCTGGCTACTATGCAGCTAATAATGGCAGTGCCCTTGTCAGAGGTGAAATCCATCTCTAAAGAGTAGTGAGCAATATTTAGGTAGTATAAAGTGAGAACTAATCTGTTGACAACCACAAGTTTAAGATTTTTGCAGGAAAGGATAGTTGCTGAAACTGATTCCTATGCATGGGATTTGTCCTTGTTCTCCTGACAGGGTACCAAACAACTTACATGGACCACGTGCATAAGCCTGAGTTTCAGTGTCTGTGAATTCTGAAACATAACCCAAATGAAAGAACTCTAGATGTCTTGAAATAAATCTAGATTATTCTGCTCATGGTTACTGTTTCAAACCAACCCACTTGTTGGTGAGACCAAAAGTATATGGTGAATTTGATTTTAAGGTTAATGCTCTCCTTTTTTAACTTAGTTAATTTATCTGTAGACCTTCCTGCTGATGGCTATCTAGGGTAGAGATTAAATTTCTCTCTGGCTTTAAGTGGAGAACTCAAATGGTTCTCCTACAGAACATAGAGCAAGAAACCTCTCACAGACAGAGAGATGACAGAGGCGTCTTAACTTTTATTGTATCAAACATCTGTCTGTTTTGCCAGTATCCATTGTGGTTTTAGGGACATTAGTGAATTCATTTGTTGTAATTGTGTGTGGTCACTGTGAAAATCAAAACCTAGGCAGGATCAGTGCCCACATGGAAGTGGTCATGAGTCCTCTAATGAATGTGAGACACCAGCTTCCACCAGATTTCAATTTTGCCTTCCTTCAGCAGGTACATTACTGTCTGTCACAGCATGTTATAGCTCTTAGCTTCATCACTTAATGGCAAAAACTTCCCTAGCCATTTTTCCTAACAAGATCCAACTATTAGGGCTTACCACTCATCTTCCTAGGAGTCTGGACTCTATGCCAGGGAAACCAATGCTTCCAAATCAGCACAAGAGAGTGCAGATATTAAAAGTGGATGAATTCACATTAGTCCCATGGCAGCTTTCCCAACTGAAAGAAATGTCTCTGCTAAATTGCTGCAAATGCAGCAGGTAGGTTCACTTCATTTTCCTTCACTGTGGCAGAAAGCTTCTCAGCCCTATTCACAGCTACACTGGTGTATTTAAAATGATACCTGTAGAAGAAACAACCAGTCACACTCACATGTGCATGTCCTGTATTTCAGCCTGACAGCCACATGTGGCACATCTGTAGTACCTGAGGCAACTCTGACCACAGCGCAAGGTTTGCGTTCCCCTTTGCAGACCCCAAACTAGACGCACACAACTCCTAGAGAGCAGATTTACTGAGGAAAATCTGCTTTCAGCTCCATCTGGTGCAGTAGATGCTATGTGTCACAGGCAGGGAAGCTTTCAGATCCAGACAAGAGGACTCCATGCCCAGCAGTGTGGTAGCTCTACTTCTCCCAGTGCCTGAATTCAACATCACAGAGCAGCATGACAGAGCAACACGCACCGGCTGAAGCAACACTGACACACATCAGCATGTCCCTCAGACTTCTGTCCTTGCTCTGGTAATCAGGATGAGATGGTGTGGAGATCAGAGGGGATTTCATCCCAAATCCCACAATGTGGAATGCAGGTAGTATACACCATACACACGTAATATAAGTCCATTATAGATCTGTGATCATGCAGGTCTCACTGCAGGCAGTAATGAGCTCCCTTCCTGGTGATGTGGATCCCTTCCCTATGTAAGCGTACCATCGCATTCCTTTCCCTCTCCTTCACCAGTGCTGCAGGGATGGAATCCCATAAATGAACCAATCTTTTTTATGAATGGTGTCTAAATTTTAACCTTCTCTTGCTATCTTGAGGGCAAGCAAAAGCAGTGCTATGATCATCATGGGTAAATTATTATTGTAAATGTATTATTAGCAGCATGTACAGCATACAAACAGTGCCAAATTGTTACCTGAACACACAAAAAATTTACACAGCATCAAAGCATGGTAGAATCCAGCCAGGACCATGGGAGAGGAATGTAACATCCCAGTCAGGATGGCAGCTTGTTACAAATGGGAGCTGAGGGATCTGGGATGGACATGTTATTCTTATTTTGGCAGCACCATCTGGAAGCCCTGACAGCAGTAAGTACTTAGGACAGCACTGTCTCTGTTGTTAATATCCTTTTTTCTTGGGTATAAACCAAAAAACATTGCCTTGGGTCCGCTTAGGCCTTAACCTCAGGTGAAAGAAGTGGCCACTTGCCCAGGGATAGCTGCTTAGCAGGCACAAAATTGCTTGGGTGATCATCTCACTTTAAAAGCTACCTTCTAAGACGGAAATTGAGATTAGTCGTGAGGACACAGCTACTACAGAGATATAAGAGGAATGAAGAAAGCAAAGGTTTAAGAAAAATGCTAAGGCATGAACCTTTGTGACCTCTTTTTTTCCCCCATGCAGTTAGTGATGTTTCACTTTTGTTGTTCTATTTTCAGCAGGACGGTTCATCTGACATGGAGAGTTGTCAGATCTGGCATGAAAATCAATCATATGGCCAGAAAAGACATTGTCATAGCTTTGGAAAATTGTCCTAGAGAGCTATTACCTCAGCAGCTAAGCTGAAGGAAGCATTAGACAAGGGAAGTGGGGTTATATAAAGGAATACAGGCTTTAAAGAAAATCAACACTCAATCCTTTCTGGTTTAAAATGAGTTGCAAACTCAGTTCCAAGAGGACCTTGGACCTGATCAGAGAAACTTCACCTCTGAAAGCAGGCAATTCTGGCATTGGATAAAGACGGCAGTTTTAGTTCTTCCTGCACTCTTCGGCTGCTAACACTGTTATTCAGCATTTGGGTTGAAAGTGATTGTTCCTTTTTAAATAGAAGTAGGTGGAGAAAAGAAGGGTAAAACATCTCAGATCCAGCCAGGTGACAGAGTGAGAGTGCTGATGGTGCCATTGGAGGTGGACCTAAACCCTAACACTGTTGGGGAGTATCAGAGTTCACAAGACAGAGGTGTTGGCACTTTCCCCTTATAATTGGAAAGAGAAGATCTGTGAGAGACGTCAACCAGTTTTACTCAAATCCATAATTTCTAATATATATTGTTTCTGTTCTTCTCAACTGTAGATCACCAGAACCTCTAATAAATACAGATGAAGATGGATCGCAGCTTTATTAAGTAAGCCCTGCTAGCTGTGTGCAAACATTGTGCAGGCTTTCTAGGTTAAAAGATATGGTACCTGATGGGTCAATGCAGAGGTATAACCTGTGGGTTTGTGGGTGATGTTGAGGCACCAGAGTATGCACAGATCTGCTTCCAACAGGGGACTTTTAAATACACTGTGTTCTTAAATGCACTCTTAAATACAGTGTGCTGGACAGTAACCTTCATTGTGAGTACTCTTACCTTTTTCTCCTGAATAGTGTTTAAACACATATCCACACAAGCAAACAGAAACAAGTAGATGTAGGACATGGTGATGCCTGACAGCCTTCAGGCTAACTCACATTTGTTCAACCCAAGCAATCTGGTTGGCTCTGTCTCCAGGACAGCAGATACTAGTCAAGCATCCCAGACAGACAGACAGCAAGACACAGAGATAAGTGGAGCAGGAGGGGGATCCCCCACATTGAACAGAGTAAATACAGCACTGAGTAGGTGGTATCCTGCCCCAAAATGAGGCAAGAGTTTCCTGATCCCACCTTTTAGAAAGCCAGAAGAACAGAGGACAAGATTGCTCACAGAAACAAGACACATACTTAAACTGAACACCAACATCTCTGCATGAGGCAGCACTGCACAGCACACTCACAGCTGCACAGCAGGGAGAATCCAGGGCTCCCTCCCACAGCTCTGCACTGTACCAACACTATTCATTGCTTGGAGTCCCACCATTAATCCAAGCAAGGCCTGAGTAAACATCTTTTGGCCTACAGCTTTGCAGACGAGCAAATGTGAGTACATTTGTAACATAATAAACTTCCTTACAAATTGCTTGGATTTGCTTCTCTAATCATAAAGCCCCACACAATATAAATAACACTGGCTTTCTCATTATAGAAATGACCCTGTTGCTGTCCACACTGTTGTCATTCTGCTAGGCTAGGCTATAACAATTAGAATTTAGAGTCATAATTATCATTCTTCATCCACATCTCTCAAAGGTAAACTTATTGAGACAGATCTTCAGGTTCAGGGAAACTGGCTGTCAGTTACTGCAGGAATCCAGCAAAGGGAATCTCTGGCTTGGAGGCACCAGTAAAGAAATACTCACATAAAGCTGTAGCTTATGAAAAGCAAATGCAGAGTGCATCTGCCTACTGGCGTTATTGAAGCATGAATAACTATCTGGCCTAAAAGGAACTGATGGAAAAGGTTGCTATGAAAAATTGAAACCAGATTTTCAACATTTCTTTTGATGACCTTCCATAAGGTTTTCTATTATAACAGTTCATTTAAGAGTCTTATCTTTCTAGTAAATGGTTGAAGTAAAGACTCACTTAAGCTTTCGTGTTAATGTGCCAGTTGCCTATTAAAGAGCAGACTTAATAAAATGTGACCTCCATGTGATTGTTTGTGTGTTGTTATGTTTATTGCTGAGGAATACAGCTCATCTTCTTTCACTGAGTCTTGAGTAATGCTAAGTTAATATGTCTTTGGTTCCTTTTCACACTATTTTAATAGAAAGGTTCCTGGTTATGTTCTGCCCCCGTACTGTTCAACTCCAAATCCATGCTCTGTCAACTAAAAAATAATCCGTAGTATGAAACAACTGTGCAACATGTATGATTTTTGGCACAGCTACAGGATGGGCAGAAAAGAGATTCAGAGCAGCCCTGCAGAGGAGAACTTCGGGGTGTTGCTCAATGAGAAACTTAACATGAGCTGGCAGTGTGCACTCACAGCCCAGAAAGCCAACCGTATCCTGGGCTGCATCAAAAGGAGCGTGACCAGCAGGTCGAAGGAGGTGATCCTGCCACTCTACTCTGCTCTTGTGAGACCTCACCTGGAACATTGTGTGCAGTTCTGGTGTCTTCAACATAAAAAGGACATGGAGCTGTTGGAACAAGTCCAGAGGAGGACCACGAGGATGACCAGGGGACTGGAGCATCTCCTGTATGAAGACAGGCTCAGAAAGTTGGTGCTGTTCAGCCTGGAGAAGAGAAGGCTGCGTGGAGACCTCATAGCAGCCTTCCAGTTGGAAAAGTAAAAAGGGTACTAAACATTACTACTGGACATAGGATACCCATAAATGTATAGATTAAATCAATAAGCACCTCTAAAGATCAACTAGAACATTGTCAACAGCAGACCAGATGTTCAGGCAGACAGGCATAAAAAATGTAGCACAAAGATTTGCAGAATATGAGCAAGGGCGCATTGTGTCAAAGTCCTTATGTGTAAAGGTACATGTACTTACTAAAATCAGTGCTAAATAAAAGGTGATTCACCACGTATATATCAAGATTAAATCAAACACCTCCTTCTATCTTTACAGATACAGCTCTAAAGCAAGTGGTTCCAATGAGAAAGCAGTCAGTATTTCAGATCTATATTAATTCACAAGCCTAACAGCTTTGCTTTTCCACCTCATAGACAGTGAGATGAAAATGGTAGATGGGAAATGGCTGTGGTTTCTGTATAATGTCACTTATTATTTCATGTGGCTTATTTCTGGTCAAAATCCTGATCAAAATGAGTGGTACAGTAGTATCTGAATGAAAATAGGTGGTCAAACGTCACCCCACACCTCTGGAGATGTTCAGATTGAAGTGTTAATTTGATCTCATCCAAACACAGACATAAATTATGATAGATAATGAAAAGAATAAGCTATAGAGCTTTCATCCCTCACAATCCTTCCTGCCAGATTTGCTATGCCAGTTAACCATTGTTGCATATGTGTACTTAGATGTGATTAGAGTCCCTTTTGAAATTTAGTGATTGCAGGCTCTGAGAGCTAAATCTCAGTGCCCAGCACTGTAATTAACTCAAGATTTATTAATTTATCAAGAGTCTTGAAACAAGCATGTCTAATTGCCCTTCTTTATTAATACATTCAAGAATGTTTAACATTTTACTGCCATTTAAACAAGAGTTCTAATAAGATACAGTATCAATTAATGGTCCTGTTAAAAGTCAGCTGGTATTTTTACAATAGCAGCAGAACTCCTTGTTACACATTAAACACCACGGAGCACTCATAAGGTTTGTGGGTTTGTTTGGAAATGTACATTGCAATGATACACTGCCAAGATTTTAACTAGTGTCTCCCACAGGACATTCCTTCCTTAAGAGGATGGTAAAAACCTCTTAGTTTCGGGCTTGTCCAGAAAAGGAGAATGAAGGAATCCATTAATGTGATTGTCCTTTAAAAGCAATATGTTTTTTCAAATCCCTAAGGATGTAAATGCACTACACTGCATTGCTTTTCTTTGGTTCTTAAACATGTTGATCTTCCAGTCTACATTCAGGTTTTTAGGTTTGTTTCTTTTCTGGGAAGGTCGTCAATTTGAACCAAACTGGGATTAATATACATCCCTGCCCCTGTGCTCCTAACTCATGGTGTTCCTCACCTCTGGAAGTGTGATGTAGTCCACAGCTGGGTAAAGGCTGGGGCTGAAAAGCCTTAATCAGAAGCAGTAACTCTTGTCCCATGGGTAGAGCACTTGATGGCTCACTTGCACTAAATTAGCGTTGCTCTGGAACTACAGATAACATTTCAAAAGCACAAACAGAACTGACCAGAATGGCTTTTTAACAAGGCATGGTATTATTTTGAAACCAAAGTTTTCTATAGGTGAACTGGTTTTCATTCACCTTTCATTAGGATGCTTTCTTTTTCTTTCAAAGCCTGAGATTTGGCGATGAAACAGGTATAATTAAATGGTGACTGGTGTCAGTTAACAACACCCCACAAATGCTCTATACTGCTTTACAGTGGCAATTATCAGGACACCTTCAAAGTAACCAGACTGAAAGATGCATGATGATTTATCAATAAAACTTAGTTTCTTACTTCAATATTGGCCAATAAACTCATACTTTCACTTACTGAAAGGATTGCTATAAACTTTATATGCTAGATGAATTAAGCCAATTGGAGTATTTTTATTTCCTTTGTGAACATGTCAGATAAATTTCTATGATCCACTGAACACTAAAGAGAGAAACGCAATAAACTGGGGAATGACTTGCTAACTTAGGCATAGTGGGTAGTGTATTCAAAACTTACCAAACACCAACTACTATTTTGGATGCCAAAATCCTCTGTAGTTGTTTCAACCAAAAAAATCATTTATAATACTGGAAGATGCCAACCATTACTTTTTTCTTTTTCTGGTTGCCCCACAGCCTCTTTTTACAGGGCAATAGCATAGACAAGATAGCAGGTAGCAAAAGAGATATGTCTTAGGACGTTCTTGCTACCTAAAACAACTGTTGCAAGTCAGCTTTTTTACCTGGAAAATTTAAGTTTTCTTCCCTGAAGTGCATACAAAACTCAGGATGCTTGCTGTAAGTTTTATGCTCCTTCAGATGACTCCTAGTCCCTTCCAAATCGGACATAATTTGCCCCAATTATTAAAAAGAAAAAAGTAATAGCAGTGACAATCGAACTTTCATTTATTATTGAAAGGAATTTAGCTACTTGCTTCCTCAATGAGCCATTTAAGAAGCCTCCTGTGTTTGAGCACAACTCTTATTCATGTGAATAGCTTTTTCCAGTTAAAATGAAAAAATTTCCAGCAAGCCTTTCTGAAGTCCAGGTGCTGAGGCATGTCTAGGATACTTTGCACCAAGACCTTAAGCTATTTCACCATCATAACTCATTCCTTCTGCTAATGTGTAACATAAGGCTCACCTTGTCCTTGGGGCAGAAGGTTCATATGTTACGATTTACGTGTGCCAAGAAGGACGCAGTGTTCACAGTCAAGTACCCACCAGGGAAAGTGCCTTTCTTTGGACAGGGTGCCAAGTACAGTAAGTCACCTGTAATTACCTTATCCATACACTTATCTGTCCCTACATGCAGTACTGCATGGAAGACCGAGGGTGCCTCCAAGAGCAAAAAGATCCATGTACATAACTTGATGAAGAGGCAGCTTGATCCTATAGAAATTTTTAGGGTCTGCTCACCTGTAATGTAGTTCATCTTTGTGCCTCCAGCTCTCCCTTCTGCCCCTCTAGTGATAATGCCAGCCCAAGAAGAGAAGCAGGGTCCTTCTTAGGAGGTTTGATGTGACCTTCTGGGACAGACTTCCGGACCCTGAAACACCTCTGATTCTCAGAGGGGATGTCCATCCCACTGGCACTGTGCAGAGCTGGGAGGAGACAGTCAAATCAGTGCTGATCAGAAACAGTAGAGTCAAACTCAGACCATCTTTCCACGTGCTGATGTGCTTTCCTTGATAAGCTAATTCAGTGGCTATTATGCTAAACTGATGATAGCAGCAGAGGAAACAACTCATGTGAGACAGTACTGCACTGGGCCATACAAATAGGCTCAAAGGAAGCAGAACATTTATTTTTTGTATAAATCCAAAGAACTTCAATCTTCACATCACTGAGCTCTGCAAACCCACAAGTGTTTCTCTACCATGCTGCCAGGTTTTGTATTCAGGGAGTCTCTAGCACTGGGACTCTGTTACCATTTGAAACAGAAAAGCCTACATAATTGCTGGAAACAAACTGCTTAGGTGGGGGAGAATGACTTGCAATGTTTTAAAAGCCATTAAAGAATACTTAGCAATCCCATCTAATTATGACATGCTGACCAGTGGAAACGACCGGCTGCCTAAAACAATGTTTGGTTTTTCTAGCTATCTTAGCTAGTCTAAGAAAAGATTTTACTCCTTGCTATTAAACATGCTGCTCACATCTCTCATACTCACCCTGTCAACTCCTCAGTGGCATAAATGAGGCAACAGCAGTTCCCTGGGGTTTTCTCTGAGGAATGGACCAAAGTGCTTGGTGCAATATAATCACATTTCCATAAGCAGCTTTCACTGTTTTGACCAGTTGTACACTGGTTATTTTTGTTTATTTGTTTTGCTTTGTTTCAGACTATTAAGCAATAAATAAATAAATGTTAGCAGGTGATAGATAGATAGATAGATAGATAGATAGATAGATAGATAGATAATGATAGCCCTGAACAGGGTTTTAGATTATTTGGGTTTAGTCCCTTCAAGGTCATACCTGGTTCTCTGGAACTCAGGATTAACCCCTCAGATCTCAATTGTTAAGTAGAGGATAATAATTGCTTTGCCTGTCTAGTCTGCTTGGATTAACACCCTGCAGGATCTTGAATTCTTTCCTGGCAAAGGTGGCTTTTGCATAGAGGTGAAGGTACCATTATGATACATATAATTATTAACACAGGCCCTTTTTTTTTCCTCCACAGAAAAAGCCCTTTAATTTATAATCATCATTGCATTTCCAACTTCTTCAAATATCTTTTACTAACAGTTAAAACAACAGAAAATCAAGCTTCATAACAATAAGTTGTTGCAAGGACGTTTGAATAAAACCATCAATAAGCAGGGGAATGCATGCAATGTTTTGAACCCTGTCTCTGCCACTGGTTACCTTTTAGGTGTTGTTTGGTTTCACTGCTTTTAAAGAGAAGATATTGCCATCTCCCATCCCCGTTAATTGCTTTGTACCATAGACGTTTCAGTCTGTTCTTCTCTGAAAAGCATCTCCCTGCCAGATAGTGGAGGTTTCAGAGCTAAGATAAACACCCAGGTTGTCAACACGTTGAAAGGAAAGAATCTGTCATGTAAGAAGCCACTGTTGATTGGCAAGCTGCTGAGCTAGCTAGCAGTGACCAGCAGAAAGGTCTGCTGTCAGTCTACTACCTCATGGTATTCTCAACCTACCATTACAATTCTAAATCCTGTTAAAACCTAAATGTTTGGAAGAGTTTTTTTAGAGTATGGCTCGCTTGCAGATTCAAGCCCACAAAACTTCAGCAAGAACAGTGTTTTGTTTTCAACACAACTAGCTGCACCCTTACCACTTAAAGAGCAAAATAGGAGAGAGCTGGTTGGTGTCTTTCAAGCAGAAGCATTTAGCTTGCAGGCAGTGGATTTTGCTTGCTCTTTCAGAGTCCTTGTGATATGAAATCACTTCTTCCTATGATAATGCAAACCATATGGCCCCAGATAGGGGCAAACCTCTGAATTACAGGGAGTATTTCTGGCACTGCCCACTTTTTCTTTACAACCCTGATTCTAGACCAGCAATATCAGAGCAGCTGTTTCAGAATATCAAAATCAGGACAAATTGTACTTGGTTTATGTCTGCCCAGCTCAAACACAGAATTTTGCACAGGAGAGCACTTGCTGGTGGTCCACAGGGAACTTTGTTATGTGTATGATGATGCCTCTTCGCCTGGGTGTCTGATGGGGGAAGAGGAAGAGCTGATGCCAATAGCACAATTATTGTCTCATAAGGGTTGAGATGCTCTTGAATCCAAAATGACTGAAAATGTTCTGCAACCTTCCTAATATCAGTTTGCTGGCTGCAAGCCATTGCATCCATTCCAAGATGATTCTTGTGAGGGGCAGATTACACCAATGCCGAGGCATGGGTTAATAACTATATGAATACATCACTAGTAAAAGAAATGATGAGCAAAACTTTGTGAGTCACTGGAACCTGGTGGAAGCTGTGAAGAGTCAGTAAGTAACTTGAAGTAAGTTCAGTGTCATATAAAAGGGTTTAATATGAGTTAGTTCCTGGTGTTATTGCTTTGTAAGGTTTGTGCTTCAGAAGCATTTAGAAACACAAATAAGTGAACTAATGACTGTTGATGGATTCACCACAGCAATCAGGGCATAAGTCCCCACACTGTGAGGAGCCACAAGGCATCCAGGATGTCCACAGGGGGCTGTCAGGTATGATGCAGGCCCTTCAGGATACCCTGATCTGCAGTATACCCAGTGATGTGTGAAACAGAGCTAACTGTTCACTTGAGAGGCAACTAAATGACAACTAACTTTCTTGTGTGAGGTGCATTATGCAATAGAAAAGTGTGTTTTCCTAGGCAGACTTACAATCAAAACAGCCACATGAGAGTAATTATCATTCTGATTTTACCTAAGTAGGCAGAAAGAGACAGTGGGCTGCTCAGAGTCATCGAGGAAGTCTTCAGTTCATAGACCAATCTCATTCTAGTGCATCATTCAACAGACCTCACTCACATAACCCCACTCTGCATGCACAAACACCCCACAGTTAGGGCAGACAGTCTGGCAAAGCCTTATCCAACTGCTTCTTAAATGCTGCATTAGGATTGTGGGTGTGCAAGGATGTGCACAAAAGACAGACCCTTTTGAATCATCCAAATTATGCCAGAGAGAAACTGTGTTGTGAAGGCAATGAAGATCAAGAAAACATAAATATTGCTTTAAGCCCAACTGGATTGACTCCAGGATCTGTGTTAAGCACTGCTGGCTGAACATGAGAATTTCATTCCTCTGTTCCCTATTCTCCTCCTCAAAAAGTGATGCTCCCATGCTGCTTTTAGCACACTGCACATAACTGTCGGTCATGTCAGGAGTCAGAACGTCCTGACTGTGGTCATAATGCAGAATCCCATCGGACAGCATCATTTATGTGTGGTTAACATGGACACAGAAATGCTCTGCTCTCTGAGCCAAAGAGACTCAACCAGCTCATTAATTATTTCCATACCTTCAGAAACTTCACAGAGAAATAAATAGTCATGGAAGCTAATGCCAGGGCTTGGACCTCACATAGAAGACACTTGGTTTCTTGGGAGCCCATCCCCTCAGGACTCTAAAGTTCCTTTCATGAACATGACAATTAATGTCCTGCAGACAGGATGGACATTGATGGATTGTGTGTCCTCAGTGAGTGATTGGGAGGTCTTTCTTTCCCCCATCTTCTTGCAATTTAAGATGTTCCCTCTTCAATTTTACATTTCCTCCCCTGCTAGATGTATTTTTTCAGCTTCACTTACATGGGTAAGGGTTTGTCCCAGAGCAGCCTCTCTTCCCCAACCCTCTCTTCCCCCCCTCACTCTCTATGAATAAACCCTTTCTGTCTAAGGCAGCAATCACTGAAGAGCCTCAAGAGTACCCATTTCTCGTCCTCCCCCTGGTTTGATGCACTGATTATCCTCTTGTTGGATCAATAGCCCATCTGCTTTTAGAAGTTTTCCAGCATTCTGATGTTAAATTAAAACACAGAGAATCAATCCTCAGTTAATTTCCTCAACCAAACAATTTATATCTCTCTTCTGATCCACTGCCGTGTGAATCATATAATACTCCCTAGACAAAGTAAGCACTTTTATAATGCTGAATTACCCTCTTTATTAGTAACTCTCAAATGTGACAAATCAGGAGATTTATTTTATAATGTTGCATAGTCCTTGGTTGAACTTGTTAAAACTCCCAGCTATTGTAAGGGAGTAAATTGCTAATTAACAATGGGGTTTGCTTTGTTTTTAATGGACTTTGGGGATACATTTCAGACTTAGATTAAGATTAGTGCTAAACAGAGTTCTTAATTATTTCAAATTGAGTGTTATGCTAATAGTAAACAATTAGTTCTTTCCTGACTGAAAATTAATGTTCTATAAATAATTACAAAACCAAGCTGCTATGCGAGTCCCAAAAGGAGCTGCCAGACTTAGTGGTTAACCCACAAGAAAGAGGCATGGTTCTTTTCTATGGTCTTACACTTAGTGAAAATTAAGCATGTGCTTTGGTGGTTTTCCAGTGGTTTTCTATCCCAGCTGAAATAAATAAGAGATAGATAGATAGATAGATAGATAGATAGATAGACCCTACATAAGGTATTTTTGAAGACAATGGTTATGGTCTTATGATTTGCCAGTTCTCAGGTCACTTCTCACATCAAAGCTTAATCAAAGTATTAGTGTCTGTCCCAGGAAAGAGTTCTGCTTTTGAGGCATTGTACTCACTTTTGCATAAGAACAACTGGGAAAACACAGAAAATTGAGTTATCTCAGATGATCCTAATGCAAATTTAGTTGACAAGGTATGAGACTGTTATGCATAATGTTCTAGATTGCCTAATTCTCTTATTGAATTCCCAGGAGTTCTGAAGAGTTTCCACTTTCTGGCTGCAAGGCTTTAGTTACATGTCTTGATTCATATTAGCTTTTTCTCAGAACTCTGATCTCTTCAGTGTCTTTCCATACCCTTATAGATCTGCTCTGTAGTCAGTGGAAAAGGAGACTACTTTCATGCATAAATCAGTAAAAGGTGGGATTTCTAACCTCACAGAGTAAAGGAATTCTCATCAGGGAAGGCAAAGTTCACATTAGCAGGGGAAGCAGAGCAGCTCCTCTGGGCATCAGCATCACCTAAATAACTCAGGAAGATGAAAATCACTGCCTTGTCCTAGCAGCAGTCCATCATGGGCCTGTGCTACCTATCACCAGCTCATTCCTCTGGCACAGCTGAGGGTGTGCATACTGTGCTCTGGGGTAAAGGAGCAATGCACACAGCCAGTAGCCAGATCTCCCTCACTTTGCCTTCTCAGTAGACGCAGCCCTGCATCATGCACAGATTTTTGTTCAGTGATGGAAGACACAAAGCTGTTATAGGAGGGTAGCAGCTGTGGGTGTTGAGAACATCAGCACTTGTTAGTGCTGCTGTGGTTTCACTCCATTCCACTACACTGCACTGTACATGTCTTTCACTGAGACACCACTGCTGCCCTGAGACCTGAGGGGTCTTTCTCATTGTGTTTCAAAACTGTAATTTTGCCATTTCTATTTTTATCCTTTAAGCAACTACCTATTTGACCTTTGTTTTAAGCCTGATCAGCTTTATGTTTAGTCTAACACAGCATGCCAGAGCCATAAAAACTTTGCAACACTCTTGCCTCAGTTTCCTCACCATTTCTCAGCATTTGCTTGAGGCCTGTCAAAGCCCCATGATAATTTTCTCCTCCTTTTCTGCTGCCACATTATTCTGGCATGAGGGAAGATATCAGAAATTCCTCAGAACAGATATGATATTTTTTCCCTGACATTTTCTTTCTCCATTCAGCCTCCAACCCTTGCCCTGAGAGGTCAATGTACCTCATCTATTCTCTATGTGTCAACCAGCTAAAAAAGTCCCCACTGTCTCTTACAAACCAGCACTCTGAAGTGCCTGGAGACCTCTACTAACGTTCTGATGAGTCTTGATGTCCAAGAAGTGTCCAAGCCACAACAACCCAGTTCTTAGAACCCATAGTCTCCATCACAGATGAGAAGACATAACAACATCAACTCAGAGTTGATAACTGGGTGTGTGTTTTCCCAATATTCTTCCCAGACTTATGCCAGTCCTGAGGTCCTCTTCTAAGCCTCAGTTCTCAGGTGAGAGGAAGATGAATTCTGTCCGCTCTGTAAGTAAAATAAGATTTCAATTTGCTGTCAGAACTTTAATTAAAACACTTATAGATCAACTTTACCGTGGCAAATTATCTGCACCACTATTACTGCAGGATGATGAATGTTAGCTGTGGAAACAGGCAAAGTACACTCCCCTAGACTAATGTGTAATTTCATAGCCATTGATTTTTGACTTCAAAAATTCTCCCACATACTTCTGGGAATTGGAAGCTGTTACAGGTGACCTCGCAGCAGCTTTAGCTATTTTTTAGATCTTTGTGAATGTAGAAGAAGAGTCATTTTGCCCATTCACGTTTTTCCGTGTTAGGAATGACCTGCAAGCAACTATCTCTCAGCTTGTCAAACACAGACTAATTGTTGAATGACTACATTTAACATATAATACATGACCTACAGCTTTAATTTCTGTGGGGTGTTGACAAACAACCACCATCTCTTGTTTTAAGGATCTAATTCTGCAGTTAGTCTGAATAGCAACTTTCTTTTGGTTAATAACAAAAAGTCAGAGTGTGTACCAGAATAAATTTAATTACTGGAAGGAATCTGCTTATGCCAGTGGGATAGATTAGAAGAGCACAAAATGTAAATAATTATTACTGACTTGAGAACAAGAGTGTGATTTAGTGTATAACAGGCTATTTGCAATGGTCACATAACTAAATGGGCAACTTTACTATTAAAAGTAACTATTAACACAGACAAACATTGTAATGCTTTTGGTAAATGTCAAACACTTACAATCAGTTAGTGCAGCATCTGAGCACCTCACAGTCCCTAAGACATCACCTTCAGATCATTTCCTTGGCAAAGCTACATTAACCCTGGCTGTCACTTCTCTGCTCTTTGCTCAGCCCAGTGAAACACGATGACAGCTCTCAGCACTTCTTTAAATGTAAAGGCACTAGTAGGAGTGAAGGTTAGGCTATGCACAAGCAGTCTGAGCCATAGACAGACAGGCAGCCAACTTTCTAGAAGTTTCTGGATGTCTATGGGGACTGCCCAATGCCACGTTAAGAAATCAATGGCAGAGCACCAGACTTAGCTGAGACCCTGTGCAGACTTAGCTGAGACCCTGAGACTCTTCACCCAGCAGTTGAGCTCTGAGTTTCCATAAGGACATGTCATACATGCTCCATCCCAACAGCATCCCCATGGGTCACTCAAGAAGGGATGATACAAGGAATGAAAATATAAGGAATAAGCAGAGACACAGCAAAAATGCAGCCTTTTCTAAGAAGAAAAATCCACTTGGGGTTGCTCATTGCTTTAGGTCTGCACCACACATTTGCACTACAACGACAAGATCACTTGAAATGCTGACAATTAAGATACCCCTTCTGGCAGTCCCTGTGATGCTCCAGCTGTAGCATGTCAAGTAGAACAGAAATAGACTGTGGTAGTTTCAATGTGCTCACATTGATGGTGCAGAGGATCATCAATTAGACCAGATAACCAGAGACAAGGTTGAGGACAGAGGTCAGGATGAGGTCCAAGGCTGCTCAGGGGCAGCTGGACCTTGATATGAAGCCTGCAGAGGCAGCTGCCCAAAGCTCCAGCCACCTCTTAGTACAAGCCCCCATGCCACAATGAGATAATTGTGCCCTGACCACACCAACTCAAAGGCCTGCCCTAGCACATCTGGGCCTTATTGAAAGTGCATTTATCTAATAACTGAGTTAAACCCATTAAGAAAGAAAGAATATAGTATAGCATAGCTATGCTCAAGAGCCAGTCCCAGCTGGCTACAGGAAGGAGAGAATACATCCTGCTGGTATGCAGTGGTCCAGCAATATCCAGCATTATCTAGGACTCACATCCAAGTAAAGCAACTGTGTATACACACTACACATGCAACTGCATCAATCTCATCCACTGGTTTTATTTACATACTTAACATCAGTGGCAATTTTTTCCTTCTGCCATGGAGTTGTCAAAGATATCCCATCCATCACTGCAAATGTGAGGTCTTAATTCCAGCTACTGCATGTGTGGCCTCAGAGCACTGATGAGCAGAAAACCAATGTACTTTGATCAACCAAGTTCCTGTCTATGTTGTCAGCTGAGTCCCCTTCTTAAGCAAACATAGTCCAGCTGCTTCTTGTGTCATTTTGCATTTAGATTTGCCTCTATTATACAATAAATGAGAAATTGAGGGTAAACAAAAGGTGAGGCATTTATTAAGCTCCTCTACTGTGATTACAGCCTCTACTGGCATTTTCTTTGACTTTTAACCTTCCTTGATGCAAAGGCTCTGGTCTCCTTGCAGCTAAGCTGCGGCTTTCTCTGAAGTACATGGTCTGTAATGTGATGCCTGCAGATATGGTACATAAGGTAATTAAGATGTTTGTTGACTTTGGTTCTGCCCCCCACCAGTGTGTAGCTACCACCGTAGGAAACCAGTGTTTGCTTGCTAATAAAGTGCCAAACATTGGTGCATAAAATCACCAAAGTTCCTTGCCTTTAATGTTCCATGCTTCTTTATTACTAATTGAATAATGTTAAAATCTGTGTATGGCAAAGAACACATGAAGGTGCCATTTATGATGCAGGAAACAAACATTTATAAATTGGTTATAGTGTGAGGAGAGTACTTGGCTTGCTCTCCAATGATAAACACTGAAGGCATCACAGAATTACTCAGTCTTGCGAGAGCGAGGCCAGATGAAATACACTTGGCCAACCACCAGTGTCTCCTAGAAAAGACCATACTGTACCCACATCTCTGCTAATGCTACTGAGCAGCTCTTCGCTGACTACAAGGCAGCAACTTCAGCTTGATGCCTGACTTTTTAGTTACTTCAGTGAGATTAATCCTCCTGTGATTTCATACATTCAGTGCTTCACACATCTACTAATCTTTGATGAGGTGGATAGCATCAGCATTTTCCACATCTGGTTCCCCATCTTGTGGTCCAAACATTCTCAGCCTCTCCCTTTTTCAGTTCCGTGGATACAGAACATTACTGGTGCTCTTGATCTCTTTTGCTCATTTCTTTGGTTTTCTTCTCTTTAGCTCACTTTCCACATCGTGCTACATAGTTCTGATGGTTATCTGACTTTTTTTCCTATAGGGCTTTGGCAAACAAGAGATCATTGGGACATTGTCACAGATTCAGGCTGTCAGGAATGGGGCAAACTAGATACTTCATGAACCTTCCTTACCTCTAATTCTAAGGCATGACTGGATCATTGACACAATCCTTTCAGTTCGATATGTCTAATGTTTAGTGGCTCCTGGGGATTTCTATCCGTTTTCAACAGGATCCTGTGGGGCTTAAAAAATAACTACAGGTATCAGACGCATTAGAATCAGTGAACTCTTATAACTCTGCCAGTGTGATCCAAGAAATTCAAGTCTTTCCTTTGAGGCACAGAACTAGAAGAAATGATTGTAGTTTTTCTAACTGTACCTAAAAGTAAACATTACTGCAGGGAGCTTAAATAGAGATCTTCCTCAGTATTGCATGTGGCAGCTCCAAAGGCACTAGAAATTGACAGTGTGCTTTTGAAGAGCGTGTGAACTACTGGAAGCTACTAAACCAAGACTGCTTAGAGTGAACAGTTGAGGAAATTCATTAGTTATCATCGTATTTGTAGTGCAATTGATAACGTCAGTGCAAGGTTATGCAGCAATGGGCTTGACCTTGCAAAACAAGATTGGGCACTTGCTGGTGAAATCAAAAACTCTGCTTTTCAAATTAAAAGTTCTGTAAGAGCAAAAGGAATCTGGTTTAAAATGCATATTGAAGTGCAAAGATGGGCTGCAAAAGTTAGCAAATGACCCGGACAAAATTTACTTGCAGAAAGTGTGGCATTAATCACAACTAATATAATGGGGTCTATTGCTGAAAAAGTGTGGCTGTGCAAAGAATACACACAGCTTGAAGCCATCGGATTCATTTTATCTGTGTATTCTGTCAGGCAGCACTCCAGTAAGTTTCTTGTAGTTGTTTATCGCTAAGTTAACCATCTAGATTTCTTTTATCATCAGTGGAGAGAAACAGATTCTTCTGGGATATAACTCATCTCACAGTGGGGTAGACATCTAAAATAACACATCACAGGGATAATGTTCTGAAAATGACTACTTCTCTACATCGACTGAAGAAAGCCAGGGGTGACTGACTCATTACACATGTGTTTCTACACTGTGGACATCTAAACCAAAGCAAGCTTAATTCAGCTTTTATTGTAAGCCACGGGCAAGTCTACCCATCAAATGCACCAATTCTGGAATGACTGGGGATTTTGATCAGTTCATCACATTGTCTCTGCTGCTCCTTCCCCCTCAGGGGAGGATTCCTCACATTCATGGGCTCAGTCCTGGCCAGTGGTGGGCCCATCTGGTATTGACTCTATCAGAAATAGGGGAAATTTCTAGCAGTTTCTCACAGAAGCCACCCCTGTAGCCTCCCCCACTGCAAAAACCTTGCCACACAAACCCAATAAACTGCTAAACTCACTCCACCTTTAACACAGAAGAGGTATGTATGCATTGATGGATAACTACTGTAGAGCAATTTCCAGAGCCTTGGTAATCTACTGCAGCCTACCAGTGAAGCAGCTGTTGACCAAATAATCCTGGTCTGAATTTTCACTCATCAGTGAAAATTACTTGGGAGATCATGAAATTAACAATTTTAGTGAAAAAGATTTAGTGAAAGAGATTCTTTAACCTTTTGATAAGGGACTATAATATAGTAACTACCAAGCAGACTTAGGTTATTTAAACCTAGGTGTGAGATGCTATTTGAGATGCCCTTGAGTATCTGAAATAAATAGATGTGGTCACACTGCTAGATGTGACATATATGCTATTGGAAACTTGTGTTCTTCTCCAGCAGATGAAGGCCAGGTGCGACAAGGCGGAGCATCAGAACCACTGCCAGACCCTATGTTTAAGCTATTGATTGAAGTGGAGTACAGGTAGCTTGAAACATGTCCTAAGCAAGATCCTTTTCTGCCAGCAAAGTTGACTCCGCCCGTTCTTCAAGGGAAGCTTAACTTTCACATAGGACTCCATTTGGGAACATGCCAAATCAGGTTTCCTGAAATTTCTGAACCTTTCTTTAGGCCATTCCTACCCATTTTGGCCCATGATTATTCTCTATAAGCTGAAGATTCATCAGTGGAAAGATACAGGTACCTCCCATTGTTTGATATTCAGTGAGTTAAGCACACTCTGGAGAAGGCCATACTTTTCCCTTGACTATGATAACTTTAGTGGTAAAATCTTTCAGCTTGGCTTCTTAATTAAGCAAATAAAACCCTGTGGATGAGTCCAAATATTAGAGCTTATTAGTCTGAAAGCGCCATATGCATGAGAAATTTTCTCCTTTTTCAGCCCAGAGTTAAGCCCAGAGTTTTTGTAAGGTACGTGTATCTAGAAAAATAGAGTCTGAGATGACTGGATTTATGCTTTTCTTAACAGGGACCTCTACAAGTACTATAAGAAATCAATAGCTGCCAGCTGGTTAATGTGACTGAGTGGAGGTCGCGCAGGCTGTGTTGATGGGTGTGATTAATTGTGTAGGGTCAGCTCAAGTATATCCTGCAAGTAGGTAGAGGTGGTACTAATACAAATTGGCCAACTGGGAATAAACATCATTAATCCCATACAACATGTCAGATAATCAGCCTATGGCGAGGTATGCATTTACAAAGTATCCAAAGACTAACTTGTGTAGAGTTTATCCTGAGATAGCAATAAAAGTAATCGATTTGGATTTAAACATGTTCCCAGAGATATGATGAACCAATTGAGATGAATTGTTAAACCATGCACCTGCTAGCTTGCTTGAACCATTGCACTGTTATCAGTCAGCAGTAACTGGCACTGTAAAGAGCAAGGTTTGTACTGTACTTGGCCATCAGTGAAATATCTGTTCCATAGAAAGCAGCAGGGTTTCAGGAAAACCTAATTGCCAAATGGGGCCAACAATAAAAAAATACCAAATCCTTCACAGGGCTGACTGCCTCTAACCACCCATTCCCAGAGCACATTTTATGTGGAGGTACTGGGCCATTGCAATTTGGAACTATCCTGTCCACCCCTTCTTCTACCACTGAGTTTACAGCTCAGATACAAGACAGGCTGATTCCTTGGAAGGTCTCAGCTGAACAGATCACAGGACTGACTCTGAGATCAGTAGGCACCTACCATATTTTCAAGTTCCCAAAAGAAAACTCAACATTTTCATACAAAAATTATGTTTTCCTGAATGCAACTTTTAATTCTGCAGAAATAGCATCTTCTAGTAGGAAAATTCCAAACCACCTCTATACACAAAGACAAATCCTGCAAAAGACAGTCTTCACCCCTCTCCTTCTGACCTTTGTTTTTAAGTTCTTATCTATGTAATCCTTGGGGAACTGGTACTGAGTCATGGCTGGAACTGTTAAGTACATATCAGTTAATAAAAAATAATAGTTTCCCATGAGTAATAAGAGCTTTACTGCAGTGTGCTCATAATAATGTAATTAGTGTAATTCAGGTGGGAGTCTCTTTGCTTGGAACAAGTAATAGATTGAGATCTCACACTGATGCCTTTCACACACTACATTTTTTTTTTCATTAATATCTCTTGTTTTATGTACAGAGTGAGGACCCTGTTGAGGTCCTAAGAAACATTTAAAATGCAAATCCAGCCTTCTATAACTTCTATCCACATGATAATTAAGCTAAACTTGCAGCATAATATCACATACAGTTGATCAAGACTTCATACTCAGATGCCATCAGCTTGTGTGACTTTAAGTACACTTCGTACAGCAGCTGCTAATCCTACCTTTTGCATTTGTAACACATTAACAGGAGCACTCTAGGACATGGTTGTAGCCATCATTCACAGGTCTTTTGCTTTCCATTGTAGCTCTGTGTTTAAATCTCTATAGATGTGAGGGTGGTTATTTTGTAGGTGGAACATTCTGACAAGTTAGCACTTGTTAGCACAATTTTGATTCTTTTTTTAATTAACTGGTTGTTTTCCAATGACATGACACAAAGCATAAGACATCAAGCCCTGCAATAAAAGATCATTGGCTCAGCTGCTTGAAAATAGAGACACCTGCACTAATCCAGTCAATGAGCAATGAATAGATAAGCCATTGGCTGTGTTCAGCTCTGAAATCTCTATTATCCTGAGAACATGTTCCTATTTAGAAACCTGCCTTGCACATTCCTCTGGTACCAACCTACTAACATAAATAAAACAAGAAAACACTTCAGTGAGAAGGGAAAAAAATGCCATATTGACTTCAGAAATTACCTGTTCTTTATCCTGACAACTGATGATTGAGAAAAGACAAAAAGTGCTTCACATAGGAAAATATGGCAACACTGGGAAAGATAGTGAATGCAGACACTCAATAGATCTCCTTGCGCCTCAAATTATACCAAAAATGAAAGAAGAGCTAGTTCCTTTCTGAAACTTTGCATTCATGCTTAGGTTTATCATCAAAAATATACATGAGCAATAGTGTTTACCTAATTCGGATTTGTAAAATACTGCATTTACCTACTCTCTCTATTTTCCAAAGGGCTGAGATCACATATTTTGTCGTTTATGTCCACTAAAGTGGATGAGAATTGATTTCTAAAAGCTTTCAAGGAGGAAGTAAGGAGGAAGTCCTAGTAGCCATATTAGACACTCTCCTGTTTCTGCACAAAGAGGAAGTCTGAAATATACTGATTCCAATTTCCAAGAAATAGATAAA